>VDFB02343976.1:0-36867 GCA_007258455.2 Sequoia sempervirens
AAATTATATGTGTTTTCTTAATGTTTACAATGCTTAATTTGAATGTCTTAAAACGTAATAATGTAATTGGAATTCTTAAATGAACATACCAATAATAAGGTGATGAATAGAATAAAAGAGAGATAGAAGAGAGAAGAAAAAACATAAGTTGAGAATGGAGTTTTCCAATATGGCTACGTCTCTAGGTCCCTCTCCAATAGAGTAACTGATCCTTTATTATGCTCCAAAATGGGTTACAAGGCTTCAACTGACAAAGTGTCAAGTCTCCTGTGAGCTACTGTAAATTTTACCTCCTTCCAACATAGTGGCATGATGCTCCATTATTGCACAGAAATGAACACTCGATTCTTTAGGATAATTCTCACCATAATCACCACTTACCTCCCACAATCCTATACCTCCCATTTTTATACCTAAAATTTTCCCCATATGGTTAATAACCATATGATTTACAAAATAAACCCTATCTCCCTTTTACAAGTAAAAATATTCATAATCCCCTCTAATTACAATACTGATCTCACATAATCCCCTTAATTGAATTTAAATAATATTTTAAATACATTTAAGCCCCTTTAAATTTCATATTCTCAATCTTTAAAGGATTGAATTTTAATCCCATTAAGTTTTAGGAGAATTATTTTTTAATTATAGGGGTTAATCTTTTAAAATTAGGGAGATTCAGATTTACAGTCTTCTTTAAAATATACCCAAGCCCAATGTATTCTTGGCACCATCAATGGTGCAATGGTTGTGAAATATTTTGGGGGTAGGGAGGTCAGTGGATCGACCCCTACCCCTTCTAATTTTAAACACAAATTAAAACTGCTCTATGCCAAAGGGAATCGACGCCCAATATAGGTAAAGCGCAAATCGCGTGATGCAACGACAAGGCAAGTTGCTAAGAGGATAGAGGTGGGGGGATCAACCCCCACCATAGAATTTTTTTGTTAAAAAAACTATTTCACCATTCCAACCGCTAGAGAGGAGAGAGAGAGAGAGAGAGGTGCCACGTGGTGCCCTGTGATTGGGCCACATGGCACCCAATGGTTCATCGAGGCTAGACATGTTAGCAACACGTGTCACCAAATAACTCATCCACCTCATGTTGTACCGCCAAGTATCACCTCATGACTCTACTATTTTTTCATCCCTAATAGTGCCATGTCATCGTACGGTCTATTGACGTCAACATTCGTATAGCCTGGTCAACCTTGTTACCTACAAACTTTGATTGGACATATCTTTGACGTACAAGCTCTGATTTAGGTAAAACAAGTGGCATTGGGATTGTGGCAATGAGCTCTTCATTTTGATGTTGTTTTCAACCAATTTTGAAATGATCATTTTTTTTCCTTTCTAACCGGCCCATGGACCCTGTTTAACCCAACTTTGACTGAGCATATCTTGAGTGTACAAGCTCCTTTTGACTCCGTTCAAGTTGCGTTGTGTTTTTTTTTCTGAGCACTTTGACATGGCGACAAATTTTGGAGCATATGGAACACTTCAAATTTTGATGAAAAATATCCATCTGGATCAGTCCTCCCCACTAGAGAGATTTTGGACCTCCAAAAGCTTGATTACTTAGAAAGTAAGCAAGGGTAAAGTTCCCTCACTTTACCAATATCCATCCATTTTTCCTTGCTTGGATTCATCCCCTTCAATCCCACTCTAAGGTACTCAACAACTTCTCTTCGTGAAGTCCTAACATTCCTATCTAGGATGACATCCTCTTATAGCTCTGACATATACTTAGGTGAAAGATCATCAACTGATGGAACCTAAATGTCTATGTCTTCATCTAGTATCATTGGAGGCTCATACAACTTCAGATTATCTACATTTACAACTGAGTAGATGTGCATGTATGGAGGAATATTTAGGCGGAAGGCATTGGTACTGATCTTCTCTAAGATCTCAAAGGGACCATACCTGATCGACTTGAGCATTCTTCCTTCTCCTTGCATTATTTCATTGTTGATATGTAACCAAACTTTGTCTCCAACCTGAAAATGATGATCGATGTGATGCTTATCATGTTTGGATTTGTACTTTTCCTAGCTCTTCTCCAACTATGCTTCCACTGCTTGATGAATTTCTTGGATTTTTTGGATGAAATTCAAAGCCTTCTCTGCATCATGGCATCCATCTTCAACATCGTCCTTCCCAAAAGAAAATTCCATCAGTCTTTTTGGTAGATAACCAAAACAAGTCTCAAAAGGAGATATTTTTGTAGAAGAGTGTGTTGCATGGTTGTAAGCATGTTGCACATAACTTGTAGACTTTCATCCCATAGCTTAGGATGTTTACTACAGTAACCTCTAAGAAAATGGACAACTGTCATGCTCACTACCTCTGTCTTTCCATCAGTCCATGGATGGAAAGTTGTACTTTTCTTCAGTCTAGTGTCCATGAGTTTCCACAATGTTGACCAAAATACCCCCAAGAATCGAGAATCTTGATCCGATACAATAGAAGTACTGATACAATAGAAGTAGGAAGCCCAAAATGAACCCATACAAATTGAAATTACAAGTGTGTTGTTAGCTCAACTGTGACCTATTTTTTACAAGGCATTAGAATGCACATTTTACTGAACCCATCAACTACTACAAACAGATAATCATGTCCCTTCCTAGACATGGGTAGTCCCCCTACAAAGTCTATAAAAATACTCTCCCATGGACAGGATGGTACAAGTAGAGGAGTGTACAACCCTAATTTCTTATTGCTAGGCTTACTTGCTGCACACATTACACATCCTCTAATTTATTTTGATACAATTTCTTGCATACAAGGCCAATAGCAATATTTATATAGTTGTGCCATTGTTTTACTTAATCCAAAGTGTCTAGCAATCAATGACACGTGTGCTTCTCTAATTACCTATGCCTATTCATCTTTTGGAATACATAACTTTCCCAAGTAATATAACAATTTATCTTGCACATAGTAATCTTTCTCTTCTACATGTCTGCTTGCAATTAGAGATGAATAAATATCCTTAAATTCTTTGTTGTTAGCATACTATTCCTAAAAAATTTCATGGACCATAGAACTACCTTGAAGGATAATCATAACATTCATGATGGGAGCCCTAGACAACATAACTGCTACTTTATTATGGGAACCTTTTTTATACTTAATAACCAAATGAAATTGTTGAAGAAAACCTATCCACGTAAAGTTCCTACTTTACTAAAATTTGGATTGTGAGTCCAAGTACTAAAGTGACTGGTGATCAGTGTGGATTACAGTTTCTCTACCCATTAAGTAGTGTTTCCATTTTTTAACACTCTGAACTTATGCATAAAGTTCCTTATCATAAGTAGGATAGTTACTTATGATAGCTGTAAAGGTTTCAAAGTGATAGAAAATTGGTTTACCTCCTTGCATAAGTACTACTCCCATGGAAAACGCATTTGCATCTGTCTCGATCTTGAATGGTTGTTGTAAATCTGGTAAAGCCAGAACTGGTGCGGTGCTCAAATTTTCCTTCAAATTGTCGAAGGCCTTTTTCTATGGTCCTCCCCACTGGAAATTTTTCTTCGTATTGGTTAATGCGTGCAATGGTGATGCAATGTAGGAGAAGAAAGAAATAAAATTCCTCCAGTACTGAACTGCACCTAGGAAACTTCCTACTTCTGTGACTATACTTGGCTTAGGACATTTAGGCCATTTTACAATAACTTAACGCTTCGTAGGGTCTACTTTCAATTGAAAACTTCCTACAGTATAGCCTAAGTACACTAAGGATGTCTTAGTCAATTCACATTTTGACATCTTTACAAAAAAACTCTTTTCTCAATACATAAAAAACTTTCTTTGCATGAATTATATGATCTTCCCAAGTTTGATTGAATACAAGAATATCATCTAAATAGACTATGACAAACTCATCAATAAAAAGAAGGAAAGACATAATTCATGACTCTCATAAAGGTAGCCGGCGCATTACAAAGCCCAAAGGGCATGACCAACCACTTGAACAGTCCTTGTTTTGTCATGAATACAGTTTTCAAAATGTCATTTTTTGCAATTCTTATCTGATGATATCCACTATGAAAGTCTAACCTAGTGAAATAAACTACATGTTTCAATTGATTAAGTAAATCATCTATTCGGGGAAGAGGATACCTATTCTTTACCATTATCTTGTTCAGGGCTTTGTAGTCGATGCACATTCTCCAAGACCTGTCCTTCTTTGGAACCAACACAATTGGAGAACCACAAAGAGATGTACTGGGATAAATAACTCCTTTCTCAAACAACTCCTAAACCTTCTTTTTTATTTCCTCATTTTGCAAAACTGATAAACGGTACATGACAATGTTTGAAAGAGGCACATCCTACTATAATTGGATTTCATGATGTATCTCTCTCTTTGGTGGCAATCTCTTTGAATCCTAAAATAAGTCATCATAGGTAGAAACTGCTTTGACCAATTCATCTTTACACTCTGGATCACACCCCTTGAATGCCTCAAATTTTTCATCCTCTTTAACTTTTACAATCATTAATACAAAGTTCTTACTTGCATTGACTAACCTTTTCATTTGACCAGTATTTACCAGTGTTAGATTAGTCTTTATCTTATGTGCACGTACAATGTATTCTATACCATCCTTACAAATATGATACTTATTCTCCCCCTACAAAAGATTTCTTTTCGGTCATACAAATAGGGACTCCCCAATACAAGACCACGGATATCTAAAGGGACTACATCAACTTCTACCTCATCTATAAAGTTTACAATGATAACAAATCTTAACTTACATTGCTTTGCTACTTGTAACTATGCATCATTGCAAACCCATCCAAGTGGGTATGGTTTCAGATAAGGTGTTGCAGTCAAGTTAAGCTTCTTAACAACTTCTTCAGATATCAGATTTACTTGAGATCCTGTATCAAATAAAGTATCAACCTCAGTATGCTTTGTTACAACCCGAATGTGAAATAACTCATTTCTTTTCTTATCAATCATAGGTGGAGAAGATTCTTTACTTGCACTTGCATTTGAAAAACTTGTATCAGAAGAAAGAGATATACCTTTTCCTTTATCTTGGATCTTGACAACAACAATCTTTGTTTCATCCCTGGAATCAGATCCAAGATCCTGTTGTACTACAACAATAGTCTTCTATTTCCCTTTGTTTCCTCTATATTTCTTTAGCCTTAGCTCCAAATGCAACTTCCAACACTTTGAATCACCATGCCCCTCTTTCTTGTAATGGGAGCATGTGGGCTTATCACCCTCCTTCTTAACTATAGCTATGGGTATGTGCAAGATCATCATGGAAAAAATAGGCCCTTAAGTGGCAAAAAATTTAGAAAAATCAGAGTTAGGCAACTTGACATAAAAAATTGAATAAGTTATCCATATTATTTCAAAAATATGTAAGAATAGAATCTGTAGCAAATTGAATGTAGTTTCTAAACTACTAGGTTTATTTAAATATATATATATATATATACCATATAGTTACAAATTTGAAATTTCAATGTCATGATACTTAAATTTCAGGGAAAAAATAAGTAGGTGTCTTTCTGACCACCCTAACCACAATAAAATGATAATATTTTTTTATAATATTTTAGATATAAGTAGATGACTTATGTCTTCGTGAAGGATGTATTTTTTTTGTAATTTTTCCAAGTAAATAATTAATTATGATGTTTTTATTACAACTTTTTAAAAATATAAAAACTTCCATTGTGTCGATACACCTTAACTTGGTCAAAACTTCATGAAATTCATTTTTTTTTTTTAATCCTATAGTATCACGAATCATGGGAATGTGATGCATATTTTTGGTTAAAAATGTGATCTGTTGAAAGCTATAGATGTTTTTCAATCAACCTATCAATGAGGACTTTGGTCATAATTCAAAATAGAAAATTAATAATAATTATCTATTAAATTAAAAGTAAAGCATAATTTATATTGGTGGAAAGCTGAGAATCTCCTTTAAAATCCCTTTTCATTTCATCAATTTTGGGAAAAAAAAATTTCGTCAACCAGATACCCTACAAATACCCATAATATCGCCACTTTTTGGCCCATCATGATCCTACACATACCCCTATCTTTTTCCCCTTTCCTTTTTATTTGGATTCACCTTCAGGTGTAGATGGATTTTTGTCAGACTTATCAATGAAAGTACTCTTACCTCTTGACTCTAAGTGTGTGGCTTGTACACATACTTCATCCAAATTACTAGGATTCAAAACCAAAATGAGATGTCTTAGATAAGAGTGAAGACCACCTATATACTTAAGCAATGTGTCCTAGGTGTACAATGGGACATTCAATGCAATAGCCCTTTTCCTGAATTCATGGGTGTACTATTGGACTATTTTTCCTTTCCCTTACCTAATTTTTTTCCAATTCATCATTAACTATTGCATATGGCCTAGGGCATAAAATTTATTCTTAAGAGCATTAACAAATTCCACCCATGTTAAATTGACTCTACCATGTTGTGAATTTTTTTCCCGAGTTCTACTCTCCCACTAGTTGAGAGCTATTCCTCCAAACCGAAGAGTAGCTAACTAGATCCTAGAAGCATCATCTAAGAGACCTTGAAATCTACAGTACACTTCTACTTGTTGAGCCCAATCATCTAATTTCTCAACATTTAATTCCCCACAATACTTAGGTAGATCAAATTTTACATCTAATTTAATTCTAGGCTTATGTGCACCCTTGAAAGGATTATCAAAAGAAATAGAACTTGTAGAAGAAGAAGGAGAAGATGTAGTTGGAGACGTTTTTGGAGGCTCTTCATCACCCTCATGCTTTTATCACTTTGATGTTCCTCCTTTTTCACGCTTTTTCCATTCTTACTTTTTCTAATAGAGCTCTTCCACCATAGCCTTCATATCAAGAAAGCATTATTGAAAACTCTTCTCATCAAGCTCAGTACTTTTTCCAGCTTCCGTTTCTTCCATCTTTGGAAAATTTCTTCGTTTAGCGATCTCATGTTTGTATTTTGCAAGTGTTCCTTCATCTTGCTAGCTCCTGGGTCATGTTAGCATCCACTTCTATAATACTAGTCAAACAAAGCTCTGATACCAACTTGATTTGTGTTAGGATCTATGAAAATTGTATGTGTTTTCTTAACATTTACAATGCTTAATTTTAAAGTCTTAAAATGTAATAACGTAATTGGAATGCTTAAATGAACATAATAATAATAAAGTGATGAAAAAAATAAAAGAGAGATAGAGGAGAGAAGACACAACAAAAGTTGATAATGGAGTTCGCCAATATGGATACATCTTTGGGTCCCTCTCCAGCAGAGTGACGAATCCTTGATTATGCTCCAAAATAGGTTACAAGGCTTCAAATGACAAAGTGTCGAGTCTCTTGTGAGCTACAAAGTTCATCTCCTTCTAGCGTGGTGGCATGACACTCCTCTGTTGCATAGAAATGAACAATCAATTCTTCAAGATAATTCTCTCCATAATCACCACTTACCTCCCACAATCCTATACCCCCCCTTTTTATACATAAAATTTTCCCAATATGGTTAATAACTATATGATTTACAAAATCAACCCTATCTCCCTTTTACAAGTAAAAATCTTCATAATCCCCCCTAATTACAAGACTGATCTCACATAATCCCCTTAATAGCTTTTAAATAATCTTTTAAATGCATTTAAGCCCCTTTAAATTTCATATTCTTGGGCTTTAAAAGATTGGATTTTAATCTCATTAAGTTTTAGGAGAATGATTTTTTAATTATAGGGGTTAATCTTTCAAAATTAGGGAGATTCAGATTTACAGTCTTCTTTAAAACATACTCGGGCCCAATGTATTCTCAGCAGTGTCAATGGTGTAATGGTTGTGAAGTATTTTGAGGGTAGGGAGGTTGGTGGATCGAATCCCTCCCCTTCTAATTTTAAACACAAATAAAAACTATTCTATGCCAAAAGCAAACGGTGCCTAATATAGGTAAAGCATGAATCGCGTGGGGCAGTGGCAAGGTCGGTTGTTAGAAGGATAGAGGTGGGGGGATCGACCTCCACCATAGCCTCTTTTTGTGTAACCAAATATTTTCACCATTCCAACCATCGTAGGAGAGAGAGAGAGAGAGGGGTGCCACGTGGAACCTTGTGATTGGGCCACATGGCACCCGATGGTTTGTCGAGGCTAGACATGTCAACAACACATGTCACCGGATAATTCGTCCACCTCATGTCATACCACCAAAATTAACCTCATGAGTTTTCCATGTTTCCATCCCTAATAGTGCCTCATCATCATATGGTCTGTTGATGTCATGTTGTTGTCAACATCCATATGGCCTAGTCAACCTTGTTACTTGAAAACTTTGACTGGACATATCTTTGTGCTATGAGCTTCGATTTAGGTGAAACAAGCAATGTTGGGATCATGGTGATAAGCTCTTCATTTGGATGTTGTTTCCAACCAATTCCAAAATGATCATTTTTTTTCCTTTCTGACTGGTCAGGCTGGGACCTGTTTGACCCATATTTGACTAAGCATATCTTGTGCATGCAAGCTCCTTTTGACTCTGTTCAAGTTGCATTGGGTTTATTTTTCCAAGCACTTCAACATGGAGATGAATTTTGGAGCATATGGAACACTTCAAATTTTGAAAAAAAGTATCCACCTGGATCACACATTTATAGGCAAGTCCTATGATGTAAAGGTTATTAGGAGAGCCATTTGCAGGTTGCACAGATGGGATGGGAAGATGCACAAAAGAATTCATCTTCTACATATGTTGAAAAGGAATTTTCTCAGGAGATGCCAAAGTCTTTTACAATCAGATAGTATCATATTCTAGAGTTTTCTTCAAAACGTTTAGGGACTCTTCTAACTATGTCACTAGGGGTCATAGGTTGGGTTACAAAGTTATGTGTCCTACAACACACACACCCCACAACACACCTAGAAAATGAGAGAATATTCCTTCAACACTACAAAACAAAACCAAAATATTTCATGTTAGGTTCACCAAAATGTAGAGGGAGGCCAACTGCTCAAGACCCTAGGTCATAGGAGGGTCTAGAATAATAGGCTGTCCTGATCTACCTCAAGCTAACATAATTTTTTTGAGAGAGCTTAGAGTTTAAAGGCTAAAAGGAAGAGCAACTAGGTTGTTGTTGTCCTTATACAAGCTCAAACATTTTAGGAAGTCAAGTGAGCAAGTTTCTAGAGTCTGGACTGTGACTTAGATAGCTTATTTCCAGAGGACTAAAACACAGAACATAGATGATAGTGTGGTATGCTAGCATCTTGGTGGGGTGTTGGCATCCATACAGACAAAAAGCATAAAGTACAATAAAAGACCAAGGAAAACTTACTAATGACCTAACGGATGCAGTTTGATGTAATTACAAAAATAGAGAATAGCAAAATAATAGAGTATCAAGAAGAACACTAATACTAAGTCTAATTATGAAATGACAAATAAGGGTGAGGAAAGAACATCTTCCTACCCATGAGTTGGTATCTTCAAGATCTTCACCTCAAGGAGAACTTGCACACAGAAGACATAAAAATGTTGGGACTATGTTTAAAGGACTGTCATAGTCAATCCCCTACTTTGGTGTTTCCACCTCCATAGATAACCAAGATACTAACGATAGAAGAAATATGATAAAGAAAGATATTGAAATAGCAATACCAAGAAATATGTTGAACAACTTGATATCCTACAATGTTAAAATGATAATGAAAAGTGAAAGGAATATGGAGTGATATCACCTTCAACCATGTTCACTCAAGGAAAATGGGAGAAGGAGCGAGCTTGAAAGCTTTCAAAAGACAATTTTGCTGTAACAAAGAAGAGAGCAAACCAAAAAAGTATCAACTTGGAGCTTCAATGGAGGTCGTGGAGCTTGACGGAGATGAAAGTGTATGAGAAGTGTGAAGAAAGTTATCCAAAGTGTCTAGATGATCAAGCATGAAATAATGGATGAGCTAGGCTTTTGAAAGGTGAAAATGGAGGAAAAAGAGCATTCAAATTCGGTTTGAAGGATAGGAGATGTTACATTTCACATCTAATGGAGTGCAATGCCTCTATGGATTCCAAAGGTGGGAATCTTGTCAGGATGGTAGCACGTTGCATAGATGTTTGCACGTCACGCTAGTGTCCTTGATAAAATATCCCCCACCGACACGTAAAACAAGTGCTAAGTGGATAGGGGAAGTTGACAGAAATACGAATTGCATTATCGGGTTTAATTCTCTAAGGTAGGAGGTAGCATAAATAGGGAATTTGCAAGGGGGTGAAAATTCATGCCATTACAAAAACATGGCCAAATTCACATGAGTGATTATCATCCAATTTCATTATGCAATATGGTATACAAGATTATTACAAAACTAATGGACAATAGACTTATATCCATCCCAGGAGTTATGATCTCAGAGAAATAGAGTGGTTTCTTTTTAGATCAATTTTTGGAGGGGATATTGGTTGCTCATGAAACCATTCACATGGTTAGAAAGAAAAAAAATCAAAGAGCATGGTCATCAAGCTAGACATTCAAAAATCCTATGATCAGGTAGACAAATAATTCATTTTCGAGGTGTTGGAGAAATTTGTCTTTGGCACAAGTTGGATACAATGGATCAAAAATGTATTGATTTCCCAAAATTTTCAGTCTTGGTTAATGTATTTCCCCAAGGCTTCTTCCCAGCTAAGAGAGGCTTGAAATAGGGGGAATCCATTTCCCTATTTCTTTTCATCATTATGTTAAAGGCTCTAGGGAGGAAATTTTAGACATCCATTCAAGTATCTAGAGGGATGTGGTGAGAATTTTAGACCTGAGGATTTCCAAACTTTTGAGGAATTTTTTGCGGATTCTGTTATTTAGTAGGAATTAACATGAAAGTTCTATGGGAATCATTGGTGAGCAGTTGTAGGAAAAGGATGGAGACATGGAAAGAGAAATGGTTGTCATCCACAGGAAGAATCCTAATGCTAAAGATAGTCATATAAGCAATAAAAATTTATTCTATGACATGTTTGAAGTTTGCAAATAAACTTGAGGATGGGATAGATTAGATTATGCATAGATTTTTTGGAGCGAGGTGGCAGAAGGTCATAAATTACTACTAATATCATGGAGCAAGATATGTAATATGAAGGAGGCTGGTGGGGTGGGACTCAAATAAATGTTAGTGATGAACTTGGCAATGGGGGAAAAGATGGTATGGAACATGTACAAAAAGAGAGATCAGAAGTGGGTGAATATTTTATAAAGAAAATATATGGATACAAATGAACCAACATGGATCTTCACCACAATAGACCCACCAATTGGTTTAGCAATCTAGAACTTTATATTGGAATTTAGGGACATCATCCTCAAACATGTGACATTGAATGTCAAAGATGGACACAAGGCTTTATTATAGAGTGAATCTTGGGATGGGCATGAAGCACTAGCCCGAAATAGGTCATTAGATGAACTTATAATAAAATTAAGTAGAGAGTGGGGCATGAAAGTTAGGGACTATGTGGAGCGGTTTTTGCTAAATGGGGTAGAACAATGGAGATAGAAGTCTCTACAAGATATTGATGCACTGGAGCATCAAAAGTTAGCACTGCAAAAAATTCTCAATGGAAGGAAAATGATTATCATGGAGGAAGAAGACAAGGTGAGGTGGTGTGGAGTAAAGTCAGGGTAATATAGTGTAAATTTGGGATATAAGATCAAGGAAAATTCCATAAGAAAAGAAAATTCACCAAACCAACTCTTTCAACATTGATCTTACCTCCCTAAGGTGGGAGTGTTTTCTTGGATGGTTATTAAAAAGATAATCCTAACAAGGGATAGGATAATTAAGATTGGGATATAAGTTCCCAACTGGTGTGTTTTATGTGAGGAGGGAGAATATGTGAATCATTTGTTGCTTAGATGTGATTATGTTGAATACTTTTAGAAGTGTATGATGAGAAGACTTGGATGTTAAGTACCATTACCACAAGAAATCAAAACTCTTCCTTTGATGTGGCCTACTATTTGAAGAAAGGAGTTGTTCCATAGAATATGGTTGATGACACCATCCTTCATAATTTGGGAGTTATGGAAGGAGCACAATAGAAGGATGTTCTAGGATACAACACAAAATTCTTAGGAAAAAAATAATGTCTCCACTTTTTCAAGGCTTGAATGATGGAATATAATTCTTGATCATAAACTAAATATCTTCTTCTGACATCATTCAACTTCTCACTGAAATAAGTTGTTGGTCTCCCTTCTTGACTCAATACTGTCCCTATTGCATTTCCACTAGCATCACAATCAACTTGAAATACTTTATCAAAATCAGGTAATGCTAACACTGGTTGTTCTGTCACCTCTTACTTCAACAATTCAAAACTTCTTTGTGCTCCAGATGTCCACTTAAAATATTTCATATCTCCTCTCACTTTAGATTTTTCATAGTTGTGCAAACGCTACTAAATCTTTTGATAATTTTTTCATAGAAACTAGCCAATCCATGAAATGATCTTACCTGTCCAATTTTTACCAGTGTAGGCCACTCGACAATTACTTTAACCTTCTCAGGGTCCATCTTCAATCCTTTAGCATTGTAAGAGAGGGGGACCAACCACATTCAAGGCCCTAGGTCATGGAGAGCCAAGAGTGGAAGGCTACCCTAACTTACCTCAACTAAAAGGGGTATTTTGAAATGAGGGGTGAGAATGATGAGGAATATGAGGTCCTTCAACCACTCCACAGAATTGAAACTTGGAATGGGGCTAGGCAAGCTAGTTTTTAGGTTCAACACTATGCCTTAGGTAGCTCTCTACCCGAGGATGAAAGTGTGGTTATGGGATGACAGTGTGGTGAGCTGGCATCTCTCAAGTGCATTAGCGTTTGTATGACCAGAGGACTAAAAAGGAAAGGTTAACCACTAGAAAACATACTAACATCCTAGCCAATGGTTTTTTAGGGGAGAAAAATAACACTATGAAGTAAGAGATATATAAACGAATGTGATAAAGCAAGTAGATTAAAGCTAGGGTGACAAGAGTGATCTCACAAAAGAGCCTATTTGCTAGCTAGCTTCAAATGTACATCCACCTACACACAAGAAAGAGGGAATTTTATTGGGGTTGTATAGGAACTGCCTCGATCAAACCCCCATTTTGGTGTTTCCACCTCCACAAATAGCCAAGTTTGCAACAATGGAGAAATATATGATAAAGAAGGAAATGAAGTAAAGAACACAAAAGCACTACAAAATAGTAAGGTACTACCCAACCAAATCATAGAGGAGAGGAGTAGAAATCATACCACCTCTACCAAGAGATCACTAGCTAATGAAGGAGAAAATGAGAAGACTCAAGCCTCTGTTGCAATGGTGTTTGTTCCACATTTTCTCTATGGAGTTGGCAGAGTGTTGTTGCTACTATGGAGTGAAAAGTGTTGCTTGAGTGTGATGGATGCAATAAAAGTTGTGTAGAATGCTTAGATAATGGCTTGGAGAGATGAACTAAATTCTTAGAAGATTGCTTGGACTTGTGAAGAAGTTGAAATGTATGAAGGAAGAGTGAATTTAAAGGAGAGAATGAGGAAAATGACCATATTCGGGTTGGTTAGTCGAAGAGGGTGTTACAAATCGACCTCCAATGGGAAGTGTAACGCCTCTACAGGCTCTAGATGTAGGAATATTCCAAGGATGTAAGTGTGTCATGTGGAAATCTACACACCGTGTGAGCGTCCCCAACAATTATTCCTCTACCGACACACAAAATGCTTGCCAAGTGGAATGAAGATAGTGGGCTTATGTGGAATTTGGCCTTCAAATTTGGTTTTCTAAAGTGAGGAAGGGTAAAAGGGAAATTTGCATAAGGGGTGAAAATTTGCTCCTATACATTTTTCCCCCTTTAGTGAGAACAAATACTGATGAGTGCTTCAGTAAAGTAGATTGAAGAAGTAGTAGAGTTAGAAATGTATACCTGAACCATTAAGGAAGCAGACCGCGATCTAGCAAACTTGAGAGCACAGGGTAAGAAAAGGACTTCATAGCCCCACAAAACTGTGAAGTTATGGAATGAAAGCATCTTACAAGCCTGTAGACCTGTAAGGAGGAAACCCCCAAGATCTCTCACATGAAGGAAGCCCTGAGAATCAAGTGCCTCACAGGCCCGCAGACCTACAAGGAAGGTGTCCTCCAAGATCTCTCACATGAAGGAAACCCATAAAAGCACCTTACAGACCCATAGACCTACAAGGAAGCATCCCCCAAGATCTCTCACATGGAGGAAGCTGAGAAAGCCCCCCATAGACTAGTAGACCTATAGGGAAGGTGTCCTCAAAGATCTCTCACATGAAGGAAACCCAAAGAAAGCACCCTACAGACCCACAAACCTACAGGGGAGCCACCTCCAAGATCTCTCACATGGAGGAAACCAAAGGAAGGTGGACTCCACAAAGTCAAAAAGTGGCTTCATAAGCGCACCTGTAAAATGACATGTTTACCATAGATAGAATATGTCAAAAAGTGGCCACACAGGAAAATAAGGAGATAGTCACACAAACTGTCAATAGATTGGAAAACTTTCAAAGGGGTTCTTTAGGAACCCAACGTGAATAAGGGGTCCACTCAAGGGACACACTGTTTGAAAGCACAAAATAGATGTTTCTTTCTCGAATCGATTCATCGTTAATGAATCCTTTTGAAATATGTTCACTTCATCAAGGAATTTGTAAGGAAGAATATGCCCACACACAAGGGGAAGATCAAAGTTTTTCCCACTTCAGAGGAAGGTTCTCCAATTCTCTCTTTATGAATCCATGATGAAGGAAACACGTTCCATTAGGGTTTCAAGTCAAGAATGTAATTCTTGAAAGGAAGTTTGTGAAGATTTTCAAGAAAATATTTGTTGGCAATGAATGCATTTTTTGAATGTAATCAAAATTTTGAAGAAGTGGTGTTGTCACACATGAGAGGGACAACTCAAGAAAAGAAGAGAGAAAGATAAAACAAAAGTGAAAGAGAACATCAAGCACGAGCAAAGGGAACAGGGGTAGCCTGATATTTTGGGGTCATAACTGCTCATAAATATATATGTGTGTGTGTGTGTGTGTATAGTAATAATATATAAAACGAACTATCAACAACCCCCTACTATATCAGACCATGTGAAGAATACATGAGAAGACAAAGTAAAAATAAAAAATTGGGTCAACATGGAAGGGGAGCCTAAATGCCCCCAACACTTTGCATCATCCCCAATTTATCAAAAATCAAGTCACAAACATGGAAGAGTGATGATACAAATAGAGGAAGGTTTACAACACAAAAACCATGCCTATATCCAAGCACCAGCAGGGGTGACTAGGGTCATCTAGGCACACATAGCACAATCATGGGGGAACACATCACAACACACACACACATCTAATCTAAAGATAAAGAAGAGGCCTCCCCCTAACATTGATCGACCAAGAGGTTGTTTGCTTCCCACTCCATATCATTGTAGGGGGAAGGAGGATGAGCCTACAATGGTGGAATTTTAAGAGGAGGAGCATCTGACCCTCTCGCAAAAATGGCTAAGGAAGAGGGCCTCGCAAGGTCTTCTCCATCTAGCTCCTATGAAGCTAAGGTTAGCGACTTCGTGAAGATCACTGACAAGGCTAGAACCTTGTCTAAAGAGTTAAACATGCACTTTATAGGATTTTCATTTTTTACCTCAAAATATGGAGAAGGTTGTGCCCTAGATTCACCACTAGGCTCATTCAGTGATTCAAGAGTGGTGACGAACTCAGGAGAAGTTGGGATTGGTTCCATCACTAGGATAGAACAAGTCAACACAGGACCACCTTTCAAAGAAGGTGGGATCCTCTTATGTCCTTCATTGCTAGAGGACCACTCTCCACCTTCTACTTCATTGGGGGATGTGAACTCCCCACAGACGAAGCCATAGGTGTGGAGGAAGAGGAGGCAAAGAGAACTGTAATAGATACCACTGACGTGTTTGTCATATCTACGGGTTTTGGAGAAGGTTGGACATCTAGAAGGGACATAAATAGAGGCGGCTCCACCGAAGGAGTGATGAACACTTGTACCTTTTTAGGATCAAGGCATTCACACTCGTAGCGAAAGCAGAAAGCGATATAGAGCTAGTTTGAATGGAAGCAAAGGGGAGGAGAGAGGACACATCAAGAGGCCTTGATATAGGGGCGGTTGTTTCCTCTTCATTCCTCTATAAGGTGGCTTGCTCGGCCATGAGAGCCTTTTTCTGGCACTTCCACTAGTGTGAAGGCAGTTTTTGTGACTCTTAGAACTAGAGGTTGGAGGTTGCAAAGGAATGGAAGGCTCCTACTCAACCATGGGAGTTTCCACTATGATCGTCTCTGGTGGAGGAACAGACTCCTAAATGGGAGCAGGAGGAGCAAGTTAAGAAGTAGCGGGGGGAGTCAACTCAAGTGTCTCATCAACGAGCCTCTTCTCGTTTACTACTTTGGGAGCAGAAGCAGTAGGAGGCCACAGAGATCAAGAGAAAGAGGACTCTCCATGGGGACCTTTCTTCCTCTTATACCGAACGGGCCTAGGCTCTGTGGGAAAAATAGGAAGCTCAAATGCGAGATGTTTGGGCTTTCGCCAAGCGGGCATGATAGGATTCTCTTGCAAAAACATAATAGAATCTGATGGTGTCTTAGCGGGGTGAGAGGAAGCTTTAGGCTGAATAGTGGAAGAGGAAGAAGGAGGATCCCAAGACCGCTTCTCTTCTTCCCTTGTATGTTCCTTGGTGGCATCACTATCAACTTTTAGGCAAGCCCTATGTGAAACAGAATAAGGTGACAGAGGGTATCTCACTTTCGGCCTTAAGTGCCCTTTCTTATAATTTTGATACGTTTGGTGCAAGAGGTCCATCATAGAAGAGAGAGGACCAATGGGCACAGTCCAAGAGTAATCCAAAGAGTAGCTACCATGAACAACCGGTGGTTTGTAACCAGTGTCATGAATCACATGCATAGAACCCCCATCGATAAACTTTAAACATTTATGCATGACCGAGGGTACTAAATTCATATCTACTAACTAGGGGATACCCAACTTTACTCTAAAGTGTTTAGACCCAGGGATTATGTCGAATAAAAGTTTCATACATTTAGGTCCAACCAAGACTGATAGGACAATACTAACCAAAGGGGGCATGAAAATTTTGTCATGTGTGCAGATGGAGCTCACAAGTGTATCATAGCCATCTTTATGTAAAATTTTGATTAGCATGATCTCCTTAGTCATAATGTTCACTTGAGACATTAGATCAATGAGAACACCTACAATGGTGTTTCCATTGATTTGTGCAGGGATGTAGAGAGTGTAACACATGAAAACAAGAAAGATCAAAGCAACACAATGCAATAAACTCTAATGTAAACTAAGCTAACAAAAAAGAACAATGGAAAAGCTAAAAACATAAATATAGAACAATCTCACCAAATATCTACGTAATTCCATGCATGACCTCGATTTTCCTTCTCCATTTTTCCGTTGTGTGATAATTTCCCTTAGATTTCTAAGTGTGCAAGTATAGCCTATGATAGTATGATTTAGCAAAACATCGAAGATTTAGATAATTGATTGCTTCGAAAATTCATAAGATTTTAGGAGTAACAATGATGAAGGTCAAGCCAATTTATAGAAAATAGGGTTTTCAAATGATAGACTCAGATTGAAAGATAGACAAATGATTAAGATTGAAAGATTCAACATGCATTAAGATTAGTGTTAGTAATAACGTGAGTCATAAAACATAAAAGGTCGAAATTAAGATTAAATACTAATTTAATCTTTAGTTGAAAGTATTTGAAACTCAGAAGAATAATAATCGCACGTAAAGATGAGGATTAGCATGGAGGAAACGGTCTATTCAAATTCACAAATGAATGTATTAATTAAATAAAGTTATTTAATTAATATAAGTTTGTACGCAGAAGAATTAAAACTAGATAACTGACTGATCAAGACAGAGAGTCTATTTGTTAGAGGCAATCAAACATTAAATTAGGAGATAACTGACTTATTTAATTAAATCTCAACTTAAGTGGTAATGAATAATTAAATAACTAGGCGATTATCTAATCACAAAAGAATATGCCAAGAACAATTCTTTTTATGAATTAAATGATTATTTAATTCAACATTCGAAATTAGAGGATTAAATTAAATAAATTAAGATTTATTTAATTGACTAGAGAAAATGTTACTGAATAATTAAATAATTAAAGTGATTATTTAATTATAGTCAAAAGTGTGATAAGAATAAATTAAATAACAATTTATTTAATTAAAGAAAGGGGATAAAGTCAATTAGCGATGTAATTAAATAAAGAATATTTATTTAATTAATCAGGATTGAATAAAGATAAAAAATGAATTAATTAAATAATTAAAGTTATTTAATTAATAGAGGAATAAATGTTAAAATGACTTAATTAAATAAATAAATTTATTTAATTAATAGATGAGAAATGACTTTAGAGACTAATTAAATAATTAACATTAATTATTTAATTATGGCAATGAAGGTATGAATTATGAAGAAATTGAAGTCGTGGGGCTAGACCAATTTTTAGTGTCTACATTTTGTTCCTCTTTGATACAATGTCATTTCGACGTCGTGTCAAATAAAATCAGTCAAAAAATGCCCCAATGGTGCCCTAGTGTGAAATAGGTAAAGGGTATGCCCCCTCGAGAAAAAAATGACAATTTTTTAAAAAATTCCAAAAAAATTGGAAATAGTCCCAATTAGTCAATTTGATAGCTAGAAGTTCAATGGTGGTGAAAGAAATCAGTTTCAACGAATTTTCATAGGTCAAATGGTCGTTTGAAGTTGAGAAAAAGTGTGTCCAACACACAAGGTTTGAGAAAATCCCTCTAAAAACCCTACGTATAAATAGAAATAATTCATTTACACCCCTCAAGTTTGGAAATTGTGATTTTTTGCTCTGGAGCTCCTTGCAAACATGTTGCCCATTCCCTACTTAGATCATCACGGATATCAAATTCAAACCTTTAGATGGCCAACAGATGCAAGACCCTCGATATGTACCCAAAAATCGTCCTTTGAATTTTTATTTTTCACGCATTTTTTATGCATTTAATGTTTAAATTTCAAATGCACCATTTTTAAAGCTACACATATGCATGTGTGATCAATGCATGTGATAGCGAAATGATGCATGGGTATGTGCACGATCATCATGGAAAAAATAGGCCCTTAAGTGGCAAAAAATTTAGAAAAATCAGAGTTAGGCAACTTGACATAAAAATTTGAATAAGTTATCTATATTATTTCAAAAATGTGTAAGAATATAATCTATAGCAAATTGAATGTAGTTTCTAAACTACTAGGTTTATTTATAAAAAAAATCTATTTGGTAAAAGTTTGAAATTTTAATGCGAGTACTTAAATTTCGGGGAAAATAAGTAGGTGTATGTCACCACCCTAACCACAATAAAATGATAATATTTTTTTATAAGATTTTAGATATAAGTAGAGGACTCATGTCCCGATGTGATGCATATTTTTTTGTAATTTTTTTCCAAGTAAAAAATTAATTATGAATTTTTTATTACAAATTTTAAAAAGTATAAAAACTCGTATGTCTAACACCTTAACTTGGTCAAAACTTTGAACATGAAATTTTTTTTTTTAAAAAATTCTATAGTATACAAAGCATAGAATGTGACAAATATTTTGGATTCAAAAAATGTGATACCATTTGAAAGTTATAGATGTTTTTCAATCAACCTATCAATCAGGACTATAGTTGTAATTCAAATAGAAAATTAATAATAATAATTTATTTAATTCAAAGAAGGCATAATTTATATTGGTGGAAAGCTGAAAATCTCCTTTAGAAACCCTTTTCATTTCATCAATTTTGGGTTAAAAAAATTCTTCATCCACATACCCTACATATACTCATCATATCGCCACTTTTTGGCCCATCATGATCCTGCACGTACCCGCATATGCAAAAACACGTCTAGGGTAGTTTAGGCATTTAAATTCAATGATTGCATTTGCATTTTTGTTCACTGTATTTGTAGTTTTAAGTCACTTTTGTTATGCGTAGTTTCATAAGTAGGACTATGCAACTTATTCGTTATCTTGCTATGCATTTGCTTGTATACTTGCGTGTTGAAAATGCACCGCATTTGTGAAATTATGATGCATATGCATGAGTGATTGCACGTGTTTTGTCTTTTGACACATTTGCTTTAGTGTAATGCAATTGAATTATGAAATGACACATTTGAGGTTTTGAGATGCATTTGAAAATTTGAATGACACATGTGTAATTTTGCAATGCATTTGGTATAAAGCGACACATTTATCTGTCAAAAAGTTTTGAAATTTTGTCCTATAAAAAGTTGCTTGTTTTTTTGACACAATATATGAATTATGCAAGTGCAGGTTGTTTTAGATCTGATTTATACCTGAGAGTTGAGATTTAATTAAATCAGTGAGTTATCTCCTAATTTAATGTCTAATTATCTCTGAAAATAGACTCTTTTTCTTGATCAATTAGTTATCTAGTTTTAATTCTTCTGTGTGCAAATTTATATAATTAAATAACTTTATTTAATTAATTCATTAATTTGTGCATTTGAATAGACCGTTTCCTCCATGCTAATCCTCATCTTTACATGCAATTATTATTCTTCTTCTGAGTTTCGAATACTTTCAACTAAAGATTAAATTATTATTTAATTTTAATTCCCACCTTTTATGTTTTATGACTCATGTTATTACTAACACTAATCTCAATGCATGTCGAATCTTTCAATCTTAATCATCTGTCTATCTTTCAATCTGATTCTGTCATTTGAAAACTTTGTTTTCTATAAATTGGCTTGACCTTCATCATTGTTACTCCTCCTGAAATCTTATGACCTTTGGAAGCAATCAATTATCTAAATCTTTGATGTTTTGTTGAATCATACAATCGTAGGCTATACTTGCACACTTAGAAATTTGAGGGAAATTATCATACAATAGAAAAATGGAGGACAATCATGGAATTATGTATATATTCGATGACATTGTTCTGATATCTATGTTTAAAGCTTTTCCATTGTTCTTTGTTGTTAGCGTAGTTTACATTTGAGTTTATTTGCATTGTGTTTCTTTGATCTTTCTTTTTTTTCATGTGTTACATTGGTGAACTTGATGTGAAGAAATTCTCTTTGTAAAATCAGTAGAAATTTTATTCCTTTTTGTAGGTATCATACGGTTCAACGCATTTGACACATAGAATGACGCAATTGACCTTGCGAGCCACATATGATGAGTAAAGTGACACATCTGACAACCTGCAATGCATCTATGGCCTTCTACGTCACATTTGACTGGTGAAACCCATGATACATCTGTGGCCAGGTTTTGCGACACATCTGGATGGTATAATTTCTGAGTCTAAATTTTGAATTTCAATTTTCATTGTAGTTTTCATTACGACTAATTTTGAATTTGTAGCGTGTGTTCTTGAGGAGTTAACATAGTGTTTGTAGGACGTTTCATAGAAGACAAGTATTCAACCCCTTTTTTCAAAATGATAGACGAAGACAAATTTGAAACTATTGATGAATTGTTTTGCAGGATGTGTGTCAAAGATTATTTTGAAATAGATTGTTTGAATAGATTAGAAAATTTTCATTTGGGCTTAAATTTAATCACTATCTTCTATGTTTGGTGTGTTTTCACAATCTGTTAGTTTAATACCTGACTCAATAATTAAAGTATCATCTCTCCTTGCACACTTGTGTGATCCTGGGTGCATGAGAAATAGTTATTGACTCTAGAAATTGGGCCATCCTTGGTGGGAAAAAGTACTCACCTCAAGGTGACTCAAACTAGCAACGAAGCTTTTTATCAAAGCTACTCCCAACCAGTATACAAATGTGAATCCTACTGGAAAGCTTAGGATTACAGGTGCAGATTTTTTATGCAGACAAGATCATTGTATCTCGCCTCATGCATAGCTAGCTGAACAGGTGCCCTTACTACAAGCCAATTGTTTTTAGTTAACCAAAAACCTTCTATTTGCTGGTGTAAGAGGTCGGACCTCTGAAGCCATCTCACATTCATGCGGTTCTTAGTAGAGATGAAAAGTATGCCATGGGAGTTTCATGGGTACTGAAGCTTGGCTGCCCTAGAGAAGTGAGTGTCATGGAGTGGAGCCAGTGGGTTCAAGATTCTATTCATTCGCTTTGAATAAGTGCAGCTACGGAAACCTAAGTGAGAACTCAACAAATATTGTCACTACCAGCCTTAGGATTGTACTTGTCTTCTAGAATTATACATGTTCATGTTTGTCAAAATTGAAACACATTGCTTTTTTATTGTCTTTATTTACCAAAATTTGATTACAAACAGAGTCAGTCAAATCTACCATTTACTAGAAAACTACAACTATTAACCAAAAAATCACATCTATCAAAACTAAGTCCAATATGTCATTTACCAAAAAATAGAGTCGCATAAGTCGCATCTATCTTAGTGAGTCACATATGTTTAACAGTTAGCTTCATCTATCACACTGAGTTGCATCTTCTTACTAGAACATCGCATCTGATATCTCGAGTCACATATGTCGAGTTTGCTAACACCTCTGATACCAGAAAACTACATTTGAAACCCTCTATGACACATTTGATTTGGTGAGTTACATCTATAGTTTGGAACGATGCATATGCCCTATCACAGACCTTAGCCTTGTTTACCAATATACAGTCTAAGTCTAAAAACCTGCATCTGACAAATCCTGAGTCACATCTAAGATAGTGAGTCGGATCTAAGATAGTGAGTCACATCTGCCTGATACAAACCTGAGACAAAGTTCACTAAAAATCGCATATGACATAGAGAACCACATCTACTAAATTCTACGATGCATCTACCTGTCCGAACCATAATTGTTTGTTTACCAAAAAACCAAAATTCACTATCAATCATAGACCCGAGAATTAGTTTATTAGTAGACTACATCTAACATTAGGAATCGTATTTTCTAATTTTTGAGACACATCTGTCATCCTGCAACACATTTTCCTGATACCAAAGAAACCAAAATTTAGTGTCATAGTCTAAGACCAAATAGTCATACCTGCCTCTGATTTGTCCTTTTACAGTGACCCTTGGATAGAAATCGTAAAGTTTTCTCATACTTTGCACGATTGTATCCTTCAGGTATCATTTAGCCATAGCGATATGCATCCTAGTTGTAAATATTAGTTTCATCTTAGGAGTCTTTATTACCTTCAGATCGATCTAACTTTTAGGAAAATCACTTTGCATACTTTAGAATAGGTCAAATTTCCATGCTTTGGATAAACCCTTTCTTCAACGAACATTGTCATTGAGCCTAGTCATTTGTCATCATATCTTTAGTCTTACACATGAGTCCTTCCAGCTCATCAGTCTAGTTTGGGAGCTCACTTTATCTTTTGGTCCTAGACCTATGAAGGTTCCTTTCCAAAACTAAAGTGAAACCTAGGTTAGTCTTTAGGTGTTTGGTAACCTCTTTTAGAGTCATCCAAAATTGATTACCTTAGAATTTTGCTTAGACTTTTGCATATTTAGACACTATCATCCTAGGATAGCATCATTTTAGACATTCCTTATTTGCAAGAAAATACCAAAAATATGGTTGCATTCATTCCTTATATCCAAAAAATCCCAAAAACATAGATTAGAAGCATACCATCCATAGATTTATTTTTTGCATCACTTGCATATTGAGCTTATCTTACATGGTTGAAACCAAGTCCAAAAGGAAAGAAAGAGAACAAATGGCTGACCCAAATGAATTCATCAATCCATTCTCAAACCCCTTTCAAGGGACATCCTCATCGAGACCTCACAAAACTTTTTTAGAAAAATTCATTACTAGAGACCCACAAGGACACATTATAGTGGAAAACATAGATGCTATTGCACAAGACCCTGAGTTTTCCTCCTTTGTAGATGACTACCTAGAAAATGATCCTCAATGATACTTGGCCAAATTACTAGTAGAAGGTGCCAAGTTACCTCTTGGATTTGACATCAATACCTTACAAATGGCATCTACCCAAGGGACAAACATGACGACTACTAGTGCCACTATACCTCAAGTGACTACCACTATACCATTTGGAGTATCTACATAGCGTGCTACCACAGTACATACATCTAGCCTGACACAAGGTCTAAATTACACCATAGGAGCATCATCATCCAATCCCTTCATCCCTATTATTGGGAACAAAATATCTAAAATGATAGCTCCTACACTAAGTGTCAATGTCACTAGCACCATACCATAGACAACTGCTATATCGAGTGTTAACATCATTGGTACCACACCATAGAAAACAACTATACCAAGTGTCAATGTCGCTAGTACTATACCATAGATTGAGGTCTCACAAACATGAAACATAACCTCCTTTCAATATGGAAGCCGACCCATCCCTTTACAAAATATCCCCATTCCTAATCAACCAACATCAAGTCACAACTCATTCACACAAATTCCAAATCAAAATCCATTCACTCAAATTCCAAGTCAAAACCCATTCACTAACGTCCTAAGTCAAAATCCACCTTACATCCCAACACTTAACCAAAATCCATCACAAAATGTTTGATTCCAAAACACGTACATGGACTCAAACAATCCAACTAACACATCATTAACTCAAGTTGACATCCTGCAGACACAAATGCAAGCCCTCCAAACACAAATGGATAACATGGCGGTGTCTAACAAACAAACTTTTTCAGCAAAGGACTTATGCCCATTTCCCTTCGACAAGTCATTATACATAACACCTTTCCCACATGGGTATGTTATACCAAACTTCCCCAAGTACAATGGAAAGTGCAATCCAATCAAACACATAAGGGAATTTTCCACGATGTGCATAGATATCACATATAACCCCACCTATCTTATGAGAGTATTTTTGAGAAGTCTTATTGGAATTTCACTTGAATGGTTTTTAGGGCTTCAATATGGCATAAAATCATGGGGTGAACTGGTTGAAAAATTTATCAAACATTTCTCCTTTAATATCGACAAAAAAATTACCATAGAAACCTTGTGTCACACTACACAAGATGAAGGAGAAAACTTTATCACCTTCTTCTAGAGATAGAGAAGTATAGCCAATCGATGTCCTGTGGAAATACCTGAGAAACATAAGGTCACTATATTCAAAGAAAACCTCAACTCAAAATTGAGAAGTGACTTGAGAGTACACTGTTGTACTACATTTTGGAACTAGTGGAAAAGGGCCTCATACTAGAAAAAGGTCTCATTGAAAAAGGTGAACTCAAGGAACCTAACAGAAACCCAAATGTGCAGAACACCCCCAATGACAAAAACAAGTATTGGTCTCAGAACAAAAACGTTACCAACGATGGGATTGTTGATGTCAAAACCCTACAAGCAGGACCAGTCATTACATTTGGAGGACATAACCCCTCCACCAACATAGTTAACATTGTTAATCAACCTCCCAACACTGTCCAAAACACCCAATGACCACAACAACAAAGGAGGTTTCCAAAACGTGAGTTCACTCCCCTAGGGGAACCAATCAAATTGGTCTCCAAAAAACTATTGCAACACAACCTTATCCAACTACTAGAGCCAAGATAATATGATCCATGACAATTTAAACCCTAGGATGACAATACCTTTTGTGATTTCCATCGAACTAAGGGACATAGCCTACAAAATTTTTGACAACTGAAGAAAATTATACAGGATCTTGTAGAGAACAAAACTATTGAGGTTAGTGGAAAAAAATAGGCATCTTCAAACACTGATCACAAGGTCTTTTCTGATCCATTACATGACCATGGGAAAGGAAAAGCCTCCAATTTAGGAAATAAGACCAATACTTTGGCCAACTATGCTAATGTCAAGCATGATTATAGTGGAAAAATCATAAATCACCTTTGAGCCATCGATGAGAATGTCAACATGATTACCATAAAGAAAACTCTTGAGTGTGTTTTCAACACTCGTCGCAGAAAGATAACCATCCAAGGCCCTCCATCATAGCAGCCACCATAGACCTCCAAGCCTCAATATAACTTACTTGACTAGTTGGGGAAGACCCCAACACAAATTTTTATCATGGAACTATTGCATATCTCACCTGATCATCGATCTATTCTAGACAAGGCTTTACAAAGCATGACTGTCCCCAGCAACCTTGATTTCAATCATTTCCAAGAGATGGTAGGATACCTAACCAAAAATAATCATGTTACCTTCTCTGAACAAGATTATGCAACTAAGAAGATAGACCATAAGAACCCTTTCCACCTTGAAGTCCTTGTTGATAAAACAAAAGTTAGATGAGTCTTGGTAGATGGAGGTGCAGGGTTGAATCTTTACACCTTAAAATTGGTTAAGTCATTAGGATTCTCAGAGGCATGTGTGGACACCACCAAAAGCATTGTCATTAAGGCTTATGATGATGAAGAATGAAAATCAAAGGGGGTTGTAACACTCCCTATCAAAATTGGTTTTGCAGTTATGGATACAAATTTCCAAGTATTGGATCTTGTCTTCCCATATAACCTTCTACTAGGTAGACCATGGATTCATGCTATGAAGGAAATCCCTTCTACCTACCATCAATGTCTTAAATTCCCCTACAATGGCATCGAGATTACAATACATGGTGACCCAGATCCTTTCCAATATTGCACTAACCTACGAGAGATACCCCAATGTCAGGTGCCTATAAACCAAGAAGCTTCATCATCCAATTCATCTCACTATGTCAATCCATTAACTCTTACCAAAACATCCACTTCACAATCATTACCTTCCACTCCTAAGGTCGAGATCCAAGATAAGGGTTTTGAAGTGTATCACATGAAAGCATCTTATTGTGTTAGCCATTTGGTTCCTCCTAAACCATATGATTTACCAACAATAGATAGGAGACAATTAGTGATCACCATACACATCCCTCTCACAACAACCTTCACAAAATGGGGAGAGTTAAGTAAAGAAGCCACAAACGAAGAAGATGTGACCTCCTAGTTATATAAACAAGATAATCAAAAATATCCTCCACCTACTCAAATACCCACAGATCAATATGGAAAAGGTTTCACGATAATGTAAGACCAAGGATATAATGGACATAGTGGGTTAGGCTTACATCAGAATGGGAGGACTGAACCTATCATTATTTCCAAATGGCCAAAAGGCCTAGGGCTTGGATTTAAACTGCTCTAGATTGGCGTTTCTAGTACCACATCATCTTTACTAGAGGAAGTAAGTGCAATGAACTTATCGAGACATCCAATGAGCCATATAACCAAACCTACTATGATTCCCCCGACTAACGAATATAAGTGGGATTCTCTATCCTCCACCTCTGTCATGGACCTTGATAAACTATTTGGAAAACTTGATCAAATGCTTAAATCCTCACAAAATCCATCCAGTTCCCATCCACAAACATCTTTTACAAAAGAGGAATGGATTAAATATTACTATTGGGAATCCCTTGATCCTACCTCTTGGGAACCTAACAAATCCACTTTGGATAACCAAACCTTGGCAATAGGCCCACTTCAAAATCCACCTAGGCCCAAGCAAAAGAGTAAGGAGGATTTGGTAAGAAACCTTTGTGATTATGTGAATAACTCAACCTTTACCTTCACTCCTTTGAACTTTGATGCTTTTGATGATGGCATGCCCTTAGTATACCCCCATCTTATCGATTGGGATCAATAAGACACCCCTGTCATGGATATCTTTGAGAACGACAAAGAAATAGCTAAGTTACTGGGATTGCGAGAAGGCACATCTAGTGGTAATCATAAAGCTGGATTCAACCCTCCAGTCACTAATGAAAAAGAAAAAAATAAGGATGCATCCGAGGGTGAAAACCTCTCTAAGGTACCCAAGGATGGAGGCTTGAAAATTCTCCCAATTGCTCAGGAAATGTCACCAATGTTAGTTGAAGAATCTATAGAGATCAACATAGGCACTGAAGAGAATCCCCGACTAGTCTATTTTGCAGCATCTTTCATAGATACAAAGCAGCCTGAATTTCATAACTTCTTCACACAAAGATAGATCAACTTTGCATGGTCATATGGTGACATGACTAGATTAGATCCTAAACTGGTATTACATCATTTTCCCTTACAACCAAGTGTTAAACCCGTGAAGCATAAGTTAAGGAAAATGCATCCACAAATTGCCTTATTAGTTAAGGTTGAACTAAAGAAACTATTGGATGTCGGCTTTATCAGATCAATTGACTATGCAGATTGGATTTCCAATCTTATACTAGTGAAAAAACCAATAGGGGGAATCTACATCTATGCAGACTTTAGAGATATAAACAAAGCATGTCCCAAATATGACTTTCCCTACCGAATATTGACAAGATAGTGAACTTAATAGCAGGATATGAAATGCTATCCCTTATGGATGGTTTCTTGGGCTATAACCAAATCAGAATTGCAACTAAAGACCAACCTAAGATATCTTTCACTTTTCCATGGGGAACTTATTGTTGGAACCTCATTCCTTTTGGACTTAAAAATGTTGGAGCAACATATCAATGAGCAATGACAACTATTTTCCATGACCTCATACAAACTCTTATGGAAGACTATGTGGATGATTTGATAGCTAAATCATTGAAAATGGATGATCATTTACAAGTCTTAGATAATATTTTGTAAAGTCTAGAAGAATACAAAGTGAGGTTAAATCCAAAGAAATGTGTATTTGGTGTGAAATTAGGAAAACTTCTAGGATACATCATTTCTAGATGAGGCATTGAAGTGGACCCAGCAAAAGTGAAAGATATAATGGACATGCCTCCACTAGTCAATATCAGTTAGCTAAGGACACTACAAGGGAGACTACAGTCTATCAGACAGTTCATAGTGTAGTTAGCAAATAAGACACATCCCTTCCATCATCTACTCAAAAAAGGGGTATCGTTTGTATGGACAGGTAAATTCCAAGAGGCTTTCCAATTGATCAAGGATTACCTACTCACACCACCACTATTAATGCCACCTATTGATGGATGACCATTGATTCTCTACATTTCAACAACCACATCAGCACTAGGATCCTTTCTTGCATATAATGATGATGAGGGTCATGAAAGGGTAGTATACTATATCAGCCACACTTTGGTAGGTTATGAGCTCAATTATAGTACCATTGAATGTGCATGTCTTGCAGTAGTTTTTTCTATTGAAAAACTTAGGCACTACATGTTAAACCACCAAATGATGTTGGTTGCAAAGATAGATCCTTTGAAATATCTCCTTAGCAAATCAACATTAACAAGACGACTAGCCAAATGGGTAATGATACTTAGTGAATATGATATCCAATATGTAGAACGAAAAGCTATAAAAGGACAAGTCATTGATTATCAGTTGGCCAATGTACCGATAAAAGTAGATCATCCTCTAGTTGTAGATTTTCCTGATGAGTATATCTTCACTATTTACATGGGCACAACATGGAAGTTATACTTTGATGGGTCCCACACAAATCATGGCTTAGGGGCTGGTATATTGTTTATCACACCACAGGGTGACTCTATTCCTAAGTCATTTAGAATTTCCTTTCCTTGTACCAATAATATAACAAAATATGAGGCTCTTGTGATGGGATTACACATGGTAGTCAAATGGAAGATCAAGCACCTACAAGTTTATGGCGATTCTTAGCTAGTGATCCGACAAGTAAATGATGACTATGAAACCAAAGATGAAAAGCTTAATCCATACATATAGATGGTAGATAGCTTCAAAGAATATTTTAACAAGATTGTCTTTCATCAAATACCTCGTATTCAGAATAGGGCAGCAGACGCCATGGAAACTATTGCTTCACTCTTGGAATACCTAGCAACGTGCCTAAATTTGAGTTTTTGGTAGAACAACTTTTGGTCCCTGCCTATGACATCCTAGATTCAGAGATGGTGTGTGAAATATTTGGTCCCAATTCCCCATGGTACAAAGACATATATGACTACCTCCATGCCAAAATCCTACCCCTTGACCTTTCCAACAACCAACATAGGATATTTATCCATAAGGTAGCCAAGTATACCATCATCGGAGATACCCTTTATAGACATGCCCTAGACAACACCCTATTGAGATGTCTCGATACTGAAGAAGCACAAGTGATCTTGTGTGGGGTACATGAGGGTATATGTGAATCCCATTCTAGTGGTCCTACCTTAGCCAAGAAGATTATGAGACTAGGTTATTATTGGCCTACAATGGAAAAGGACTCATATATCTTTGTCAAGAAATGTCACCAATGTCAGATACACAGAGACTTGATACATGAACCAGCATAGGAGCTTTGTCCAATAACATCATTATGGCCCTTTTCCCAATGGGGAATCAACCTCATAGGTAAGATACACCCTACATCATCCAAAAACCATAAATTCATTATCATTGCAAATGAATACTTTACCAATTGGATTGAAGCCATTCCTATGACCTACATCACCAACACATAGATTTCTAAGTTTATTCTTAACTCTATCATCTATCAGTATGGTATTCCTCAGTCCATAATCACATATAATGGCTATCCATTCAATAACCAAGAATTTTTTCATCTCTGCAATGAATTCTATATCCAACACCACTTTTCCACTCCATATTACCCACAAGGTAACAACCAAGTAGAGGAATCTAACAAAACAATCATCAAAATCCTTAAAAATACTGTCAATGATGTTGGTCATGATTGGAATTTATAGTTTAACCCTACCTTATGGGCTTACTGCATAAGCATCTATACTCCCACAAGCACCACTCCATATTCCTTGGTATTTGGTTTTGAGGCCATCTTGCCTATCGAGGTCAAAATTCTTTCCCCAAGGGTATCTTTGAAAGGGAATCTTGATGATGAAGAGTACCACGTGTCAAGACTACATGAGGTAGAGTTCCTAGATGAATGAAGAAGAAAGGCATTAGATCATCTCCAAGCATATAAAAATATTTTTTGTCATAGTTACAATAGGAAAGTCTTGAATAGAAATTTTGACATTGGTGACCTGGTCTTAATGGAGAATCCAAAGAATCAAGTAGAAAGAGAAAAACTAGGAAAGTTTGAACCAAACTGGTTAGAACCCTATATTGTCATAGAAGCCTTTGGATCATGATCATACTAGCTATCTACTCTTGAAGGAGAACCATTGTCGGCACCAATCAACAACCTTCATCTAAAGAGGTTCTACCCATAGCTTCTAAGAGCCTTTCCTTAATCAACAAAAATACAAAAAGATCAAAAAATCAAAAAAATCGTTACCTAGGTGAAAACCTAGCAAACAAGTGTCTTGGTAACATCAAAAAAATCAAAAAATCAAGAAAATAGTAAAATGAAATAAGTCATCCAATAGTGAAAACCACTTTCGTGGCACTTTGGATAAGTACCATGGTGAAAACCTGGCAAACAGGTTCCATGTGTAGTTGACTCTGCTCCTTTGTCTACCATCATTCCAATCTAACTTCCCTGTACATATCACTTATCTGTCCAATCCACACCCCTATACATATCACCCATAAAATGGTTGTCCTTTCCATAACTGGGAACAATTGACATCGAGAACACTTTATATCCCCATCCCATCCAATTCATAATAAATTGGTCTTATACCCGACTAAGGGTAGGCGCTTGACTTACGTCATTTAGTTCTTACAATGGCTATTCTAAGGATGTAAAACCATCAAAAAATCCAAAAAAATCACAAAATGTACTGAAAAAATCTAAAAACATCAAAAAATTTCTTGAGAAAATCTAAAAACATCGAAAAATTTCAAAGAATCAAAACATGTCAAAAATTCAAAAAACAGAGTTAGAGTCAGTTGCACCAGTTAGTCGTTGTCTTTTTCGAACTACGTTGCCTCTATGACTGGATGTAGGAAAGGCCATCTGCCAATGTGCTCCTGAGGCATTAGGTCAGTCTTTTTAGGTTTGTATGTATAAAATCATGACTCAATTCATTTGTCTATATGATAAGGTCATTGGTCGTGTCAAACTACGAGGTCTCTGCGTGTATAACATAGGCAAGGCCATCTATCGATGAGCCCCCAAGGCTGTGCTAGGTTAGTCCATTAGGGTTCGTCACTTTCACTATCACACACATCTCATATTTGTAAATATATCAAATATTTTTTAGTGTTGTCACTCAAAGTCTACTTGAACTGCAAGGTCTCTACTTGTATAACATAGGCAAGGCCATCAATCAATGAGCCCCCGAGGCTGCACTAGGTCAGTCCTTTAGGGTTCGTCATGTCATACATTTTCATCTAACAAAAAAAATTGTCAGAACATAAAGACAAGTCTATTGGATGTTGTGGATGTGTTGCTTATATGTGGTTGTAACTGATGTCAACACTATTAGCATTATTGCATTGAAGGTTGTATATGTCGAGGATATTGAGAAAATTGTTAAAAGAAGAGTTGTAGGCTCTCAGTGGTTTAGTGAAGGTCATGAAGGTGTATTATTCTATATGTTGAATATTAGTTATTGTGGATTAAAGGATTTTTTGCTGAGTATATCTAGTTCATCCACCGAAAGTTTCAGAGGTCTGCGTGAAGTTTTGATTGTTCTATGAATAGTTGTGTTTTGAAAATACTTTTGTGGGTTCTATCAGTGCTTCTGAGTGAATTTTATATGTTTCTAGTAATTTATTTTGTTGTGGATGTCTCTCTGTTGTTTCTTGGTGCTCATGGATGCTTCTAGATCATGCTCTATCTTTGTGGTATGTCCACATTGATCGGTGTGCTTGTGGTCGAATATTTTTTCTATATGTTCAATTTTTCATGTTCTTGGCCAACATGATGGTGGTAGTGTGTTGTGGATCTTCAAGGTGTAATTAATTAAATTCTTTTTCTATTGGAGTTCTTAATTTGGCTCTCCACTATGTTGTGGCTGACCTTGGTGGATTCACATTACAAATTTATTTGTAAATTTGGGCCAACATTGAAAATATGTTTTATATCTTTCTGGCCGACAAAGTTGTGGATGTAATCTCTTGTTTCAAATATATAAGAGTGATTGTTTCATCAGTGTAAAGTATGCTCAGAGTGGTTGTATGCTCGATGTGCTCCTATGTGTGAATATCATTTGATTGTAGAAGTGTGAAGAAGGTTGAGCAGAGTGTGAAGAAGTTTGAGCGAAGTGTGAAGAATTTTGAGCGAAGTGTGAAGAATGTTTTCTGTACTTAACAAGAACTGTAATCAGGCTTGTGTAGAAGCTATTTTCTGAGTCATCTTTTGTATTTGAGCAGTGAGCTCAAGGAAGTGTGCCTAAATGCATGTGCATTCCCATTATTCATATAATTTTAATAGGGTATAATATTGTGGACTAACCTCCACCGTGGTTTTTCCCCTAACAAGGTTTCCACATAAAAAATCTTGGTGTTCTTTGTGTTTCTGATGTGTTGATTGTTCATGGTTAATTATTTATTCATCAGATCTGAGATTAAGTTAAGTAAAGATTGAAAAGTTTAATAATTCTGTGACAACTGATTCACCCCTCCCTCTTAGTTGTCTATCCTTGTTTTTCCAACAAAGTCATGCATCAACAAGAAAAACAAGTCAACAAGTCCAATCAAACAAATTTCCAAAGCAACAACCAAAACTATCAACTTATGTCTGCTATAGGATGTGTCCTTCCTGAAAATAGACATCATAAAAAAAATCAACCTATGTCTTATATAGGATGAGTCCTTCCTGAATACAAACACTCTCAAAATATCAACATATTCTTACATAGGTTATCACATCAATGGCATCAAACTCAACGTTTTATACAGTACGTTCTTTCTGAAACCAAGCTTTGTCATGCCTTATATAGATACTCACAAAATTGAAACCAGACTCAATGTCTTATATGTTATGTGTCATTCCTGAAATCAGGCTCTATCAATCAATCATCTACTCAATCTAAAAAATCAAACAAATAGATCAAGTTTTGGAAAATATTTTTACTGGTTGTTGACTTTGTCGCTTGTTTATCTTATCTTTTCATTTGATTTTATCTTTGAGTCCTGTTACTAGCTTTCTCGAGGATGTCCCACGAAGGATTTAGAGAAGCAACAATGTATCAAGACTCTTTTCTTTGACTGTTGTTTGTCGACTGTCTTTTGGATTTTTTTTTTAGTCATGTTACTTGCTTCCTCGAGGATGTCCCATGAAGGAATTAGAGGAGCAATGATCTCTCATGACCCGTATTTTATTTGATTTTTGTCTATGGTTTGTCTTGACAAAAATACTGGGGCAGCTTTTCCCTTAGTATGAGTTAAGACATTCCTTGTCTTCAACTATTTTTTTTAGCAGGTGGACGAGCTTGCACACCTTGGTCTATCTCATATCATGGTGTTTGTTGTCAATTTGTATAGTTACTAACTAATGATGATTTAATGCAAGGCCTATTATGTTTCGGCAAGACATTGAAGATTTCTAGTACTAACATCCATGTCTTTTATGTTACTCTTCATCTTTTTTTTCGCACTAACATTTCTTCTTTCTTGCATTATGACGGAGTCCTGTGACACACAAAAAAATAATCATCCTGCATATGCATTCATGTTAGGAACAACATTTAGACATTTTTATACATATATACAATGTAAATCATACATATATGCTACATTTTAAAAACACAAAAATATACATATCCATTGCATCTAGGAATCCATAACATAACATACATCCACTATCATAATTTGTATAGCATTTTCTCATATTAAATACATTCATATGGCATAAATACATACATCACATCACATCTCATTACATAATCACAAATGCATACGTGACATCCATAGATACCATAAAAGTAAATGCATACATCATCATATAGAATCAACATCACATCATAGGTTCATCAACATCATAAAGTAAATACTGGCATCCATAACACATTCATATCAAATAGAACTGCATATCATATAAATCGCCACCAAAATCATATATATTGTAACAATGGGTTATTTTCCTAGGGTTTGCATCAGATTATTAATACATCAAACAATAAAAACCCAAAGTAATAATAGAGTGCAAAGGAAACAAATAATGTCTTCATTCTCCATGGTTGACCTCCATTATACCTTCTTAACTTGCTGCAAATATGATTGTGCCCTCATATTCTATGTGAGCAACTATTTTGACAATGCCAAGACCAACAAGTGTTGAAGGATTTGAGTATGAAATGCTAATTATGCACTTGTGCAACTAGTGAGAAAAATCTAGACTAAGTATGCTTAAGAAAAATAAAGTATGCAAGAAATGAGATGTGTAAGAAATCAAGTACGCAAAAGATGAGAGATTAAGAGTTGTTCAAAATGAGAACCAAATTGTCATTTTATAGAAAATGCCATTCTGGATGGACAACCAAGATTGAGAATGGGAAATGCCCCAAAATCAATGGATGAGATTGAATATGAGAACCCATAATTAGGGTTAGGGAAATATTAGGGTGAATTCAAATTGAGTGGACAAGATTTGATTTAAGAAAATCAAATCAATGGATAAGATTGCATGTGATAGAAGAGGGAGTTAGAAAATCAAATAATTTTAGAAATTACTTGATTTATGGAGGAAAATTGCCATTTTGAATTAAAATTAATTTAATTCAAAAAGATGGGATAATGTGAGAACAAATAGTAATTTAAAATTACTAATTTAGAAAGAGAGAAATTTAAATAAATCATTTTATTTAAATTTGGAGGAAATAAACGAGACAATTAAATAATTAATTTTAATTATTTAATTATGGAGGAAGTGGATTAATAATTAAATAAATTATGGAGGATTTATTTAATTATGAGAAGATATTTATTATTAGAGACATATTTAAATAAACAAATAAGTAAAGTTTATTTATTTAAATGATCAAGAGGGAATAATGGATTAATTAAATAAATTTAAATATTTATTTAATTAAAGAGGAGATTAGATATTAGTGGCGTATTTAAATAAATTAAATGTAATTCATTTATTTAAATAGTCAAGAAGAGTAAAATCCATGAATTATTTAATTAATAGTTGAATTTGGATGGAAGGACATAATCAAATATTTTAATTATGTTTTAGAAGAATAATGGTGAAAATTGAGTTCGTAGGCCTAGGTCAATTTTAGGTGTCTACATATATATATATATCGCTCAAAAATGTGTCACAATACAATGTCAAATGTATACCTCAAATGTACAATGTCCCTAGCTAGAACTCCCACTACTCCCATGCGGAGAATGTGGAGGTGACTGCCGGTGAGATGTTGATGAACGCTATGTAGAATGTGGCCTATCATAAGGACCTGTCCTGTGAGGTCCTACCACACCCTTTGTGCTCTGAGTCCTACTATGTGATTTGCTCCATGACCTGCTACTATGTTCCTGTGAATAGCCAGGAGCCTATCTCTTAGGAGGCATCTCCTGCTCATATAAAACCCTGTAATAGTGCTCTCGATCACTTGCTCTAACTAACTCACTAGTGCAGGAGCACCTAAACCTCAACCTCCATTTTGTATTCTTTGATGGTGAATAGGTTAGAAAGAGTATTTTTTAGTCTTTTGAGTGTTTTTCATCTTCAATAAGGTCTAATAAGACCATTGGATAGGTTCTAGGTTGAGTTTTTGAGTTTTGAGTCAAAATGTACAACAATGCAATCTTGCACTAAAAGTTTCTTTTGAGCCTTTGAAGGAAAAAACATGAATTTGTATGTAAGCGTGTAAGGTTTGGGGTCTTGAAAATGTAATAAGTCTTTTTCAAGGTTATTTGAATGGTTTTTGAGGTCATAGGTCTTTAGGATTGA
>VDFB02343977.1:0-10764 GCA_007258455.2 Sequoia sempervirens
GGTGAAGACCCTAAGAGAGGGAGGGTAGGATATTGAAGATACTTGAGAGAGAGGGAGAGGGAGGTGGGAGAGAGATAGAGGAGGGAGGGTTAAGGGTAGAGGGTAGATGGTTTAAGGGTTTAGGGTTAAGGGTGGAGGGGAGAGAGATAGAGGGAGTGAGTGAGTGAGAGAAAGACCTCAGAGAGGGAGAAGGGGTGTTTTGTGTATATTAATAAATAATATATATATGCTAGTAGCATTTGCAACACAACATGAAAGAAAAGATTATAATTACTTTTAGTTATAGAATTAAGGTTAGGGTTAGATATATATTTAGTTAGAGTTGAGGTTAAAAATAGTGTCAGTGTTAGTTTTACGATTAACTTTAGGGTTAGAGTTAGAGTGAGAATTATTGTTGAGATTGAATCATAACCCTAATCTAACCTTAACCTTAAACCTAATTGAACCCTAAACCCTTCTTTAGAGGAAATTGATGAAGAAACAGAGTGCTTTGTTGATCCTACAAAGAAGCAGCTCTTGCAAAGAATTTATGAGTTACATGTATCTTTGAGGGTAAGTGAGAAGGGATCTCTTTCAAAGAAAAAAGAGATTGTTACTACTGTTTTAAGGAATTTGAATAAAAAGGTTGATAATAAATTACTATCTATACATTCTTTATATTCTTTGTTATTAGATGCAATAAAGAATATTGATAGGGATTAGGAGGTAGTGATACCATTGATTGAAAATTGGATCCCTAGGTCCAGTGATCTAGATGTCATGTATAAGGAATCAAGGTTTGATACAAACAATAGGCCCCAATCATTAAAGCCTACTCATGTGTTAGTAAAATCATTGCAAGGTTTTCAGACCTTACCAAATGACTTGAGTAGGAAGATTAGGGAGTTGGTGAAGAATTTTAATGATTGGGGTAAGACATTGTTACCTGATATAATTAATGAGCAAGGGAAAATCAGGTCATTCCAGCAATGGCAGGGTCAGGCAGGTGAGGTCATCAATGGTCAAATTAAATTAATTTGTGATGACTCAGATTATGACTTGTTGGTGAGCTGTATGGATAAAATCATTAGTACCAACTCATTTTTAGAATCTTTTGAAAGAGATGCAAATCAGGTAGCAGTAAAATACACACCTTATAATGCCAAGGTGAATGAGGTAATTAATTTTGACTGGCCGACTGATGATGAATATTAGAGGTGAGTAAATAAATATTTGACTGAGGAGGAATAAAATAATGAATTACTAATAGGTGGTGAATCAGATGTTGCGGTTACAACGGCCTCTGGTTTTGATTTGATGGCAGTCTCGGCGTGGGTTTCTTGTAGTTATTTGTTGTTGCCTCAATTTTCCTTAGCTGACATGATGAATGGGAATATTCTCTAGGGTGATGGCTGTTGTAACAATTTTTGGAATATCACCAGATGCTTCATTTGGCTGGTGACATGTGTACTTTCTGGCCCGATGCTTGTTTGTTCCTTCATTTTCTATAAGAAGGATTTCAAGGCCAAAAGTACAGGTTAGCAAGTTAGATAATTTTGGTCAAGTCTAGGTGAAGTTACAGAGCAAATTGTAAAGTCTGATGGTTTTAGAGAGAAATACAATTTAGGTTCTAAGTTATTCTGTAATCGGTTTTGAATTCATGAGGATTTAATGTTGTATAACAGTACTAGCATTTGAGCTGAAATGATAAATTCAAACTCATGTCTCTCCACTGTACATGCATATCCGAATTTTGAATAAGATGACTAAGGGTTGTTTCATTCATCTCACTGTTGTGGTGTGTATAATCCTTATTTTAACTTTAATTCAAGAATTAATTAAAATGCTTGAATGGGATTATAGGCGGATATGTTATGTATAAGGATTTGATAAGTAGTATTGGGTGAGAATGCATACTGATGAAATTGTAATGCAATATTGTTAGGGATCTTATAAGTTACATGTTATGTATTAAATTTGTCATAAACCCTTAGATGCTTATGAATTTGACTCTTGTAATGGATATATGGCACTAATCTAAGTTGTACTTATTTGTGTAGTTCAATTATTGTTTGTCTTTGCCTAGAGCTTGCTACAAATTACAAATTAATGGCTATATTTTACTATGGATTGTGTTGTAGTTATCTCATGCTCCACATAGTTGATATTATCAGTGAAAAACCAATTTTATTCGATATTATCCTATTGTGTTGAGCTATTCAATGGCATTATCTGTTATGTGTTAATGTTGTTTATGATATTGGTGCAGAGGTTGTAAACACATTAAGGGATCACCCTCCCGGGTCTTGCAGAGCCCAAAGTGTAGGAGGCTTTTTAAAGTCCTCGTCAGTTGGTCCAGGTCCTTCGAACTACTCTTGATTGGAATTGGCAATCCCATAGGTAGATTAGAAGACCAACCTGGTTACAGTGTAAAAAACAAACCAACACCCTTTACCTTTAACCCTAAACCTTAAACCATTAACCCTTAAACTCTAAACCCTTAAACCCTCTACCCTCTATCTCTCTCCCACTCTAAACTCTAAACATTTCCTTGTATTCTTTTATAATTTTTATAATTTTTATTTATTTTACACTTACATTTACAAATACACATAAATATGCATTTACTGTTTTCATTTATTTCTCATGTAGTTTAATGGTTTGATCGATTTCATATTATATGTGTTGAAGACTTTAGAATTTCAATTACATTAATTTATGGATATGTTGTATCTATAACACTACAAAGCCATATGCTCTTTGCATTTACAATTGCATTTAGAAATACACATTTATATACATAGATATAGATTTCTTTAATGATATGTTGCATTTATTGTTCTAGGAGAGCATCCAGTAATTGCATTTATATTTACATTTAAAATACATATACATACATACATACATACATACATACATACATACATACATACATACATACATATATATATATATATATACATATACATATATACATATATATATATATGTGCGTGTGTGTGTGTATGTATATCATTTATATTCAGTGTTTAGAAAGAACCCATTAGGTCTGCACATGGATAAAAATTTATAAAATTAGATCTCCCATACATGTTTTGTTGAAAACTAGGCTTGAACCTCTCATTTCACATGCTTTTTTTCACAAAACTCTTGAGGACAACAGCTATACCTTCTTTATTTCTCATTCTATGCCTTATTCATGCATCCTACAATTACAAAAGTATCCATGGGGCCTCATACACAAGCTACAGTAATCACAAAAAGTGTAAGAGCCCCTTTATATCATGTTTGGACTACAAAACCCTCAAAAACAGGGTAACCGGGCTGTATGCAAAGAAATGAATCTTTCTAACTCAAATCAATGCCTTAAGCCCTCAAATCAGATTAAAATCAAAGCTAACACATATCTTCATGACCTGAAATTGATTTTACATCAAAATATGGCTGCATGTGACCGTACAGTGCTACATAATAGAAAAAATACATAAATTTTGAAGAAAAACATAGATTTTTGAATGTCAAGAGCTTGTATTTTAAATCTTCAACCATCAACAACCATTAAAATGATCACTTTATGCCTTTTAAAGGCCTTTACATGTCAACCATTGAACAACCACCTCTACAATTGACTTTTTAATCTTTTATGATCACATGAAACAAAAAACACACTAATTTCAAGGTTGCTAACATCACTATTGAAATGTTTTAATTTTTTGACCCTTCAAACATTAAAAAGTACATCATTAAATTAATTATGTAATGGCATAAAAATTAAAAACATCATGAATTAATTATGTAACCACATAAGTCAAATATAATTCTATCAAGAAATTAATATCAAATAGATAATATAATCACATAATTGATACATTTCAATGTCATTGATCTTCTCCTTCATCCAACTCTTTGCCTATATCATCTGATCCAAATTCGACATTGTAAGAATTGGTCATATCATCATCATCATCGATATCAATTTTGATAATGTCATCATCCACACAAATATCATCTTCATGAAAATTAACTCCTACATCATCATGATCGAGTTCCTCCTCTTTGACATCTTCATCGGGGACAACATCAACTAACTGTTGATCCTGATCATCATCTACATCATCTTTTAGTTCTTTGGCATATTCTTCTTCCACCACATTATACTTTATTAGCCTTCCTCTTGGATCATGTCTAACAACAAATGACCAACCCGGTTTACCTGGAACCTCTAAGTAAAATACCTACTCACATTGGCTTGGAAGAACATAGGGTTCATTTCGGCTTCATTTCGATCAATGACTCATTATCATATTCATAATTCCTCAGATCATTATTCAATCATCAACATTGCCATGGGGCGACAAACAAAATTTGAGGACTTAAAGTCATACTCAAGTATATCATTAAAAATCCTATAGTATCGATTTTTTGATACTTCTAGGTGTATGTCGCTTCTAGATGAAACATTAGTCACCTGAAAGACTGCAGTTATACCAGAATCACAAGTTTTCTTCATGTCATCCAACATTTTGATTCAAAATTTACGACCATTGCACCACATAGCCTTGTGGTGTTTCACTTGCAATATGTCAAACATGTAAAAATTATTGCAATATCGTCAATTGATAAACATATTTATTTTTGGCCGAATGTATGCAAATAAAACAATCTCAATATATATATATACATCAATATAATTGAAAATAATTAAATAATATGGGTGATTAATATATTTATATGTACCTGTTTATCTCTTAAGCCATATGCTAAATCAATTTCCCTTTGTGTAACATTGAAATCTCTATTACGATGAGCTTCTTTAACCAATGAAGCCACACCTTCCCATGTTAATGCGTGACCATATTGTTGACATCGTTCAATCCATACCGTCATCAAATCAAGATTGTTGGTGACGTACAAATGTAGTGCATCCCATTCTTGACCAATTGTATAAAAAAAAAAAAATTCACAAACGATGAATAATTAGTTAAATACCACAATATATGACCTTAATTTATAATTGATGTATATTGAAGATTAAAAATTAAATAAGTACAATATACATAAAAACCATATGTAAAATGTATTCCAATTAATCTCCATGACCATCTTATAATTATCTCTCACCTTCCTCAATCTATCTTTCCCCATTAGGTACTCCCCTTCAAATTTGTTAATGGAGTTGGGATCCCAAATGCGATCTACATGGATCTTTGCTGCAAACTTAAGAATATATTCACTAATGTATACCATAGTCTAGTATACCATATATCCCTCCACCATAGAACCCTCAGGATGTGTTCTTTGTCTAACCAAAGCCTTCAAAAATTTCAAGTGTCTCTCAACCATCCACATTGACCTTGTGTGTATAGGTCCACATAATTCAATCTCTTCAACTTGGTGTATGAGGTAGTATTCTTGTGCATTGAAAAATGTTGAAGGTAGACACTTTTGCATTTCACACATTAGACGAAATTTTTTTCTCTTCTAATAATTTATATCTTCTTTATGGATTTCTTTAGATGACAACATCTACAAGTGATTCAAGGCGCAAATATATTAACGAGATTTAACAAAAATATACAATATATTACATAATAAGTAAAACAAATAGAAATTATAAGATGTATACAATGAATTGAACAAATATCGCTACTTACCTCATGTATTTTCCAAGATCATATATAACTTTCTTGACATTATTGTTAAAGTTGTCCGGGAGAGATAGAGGTAGAATGTATTGCAACAATTATAAAATGATCTTTTCATTATTTTTCCAAAATTAGTAAACACAATACACTGAAAAGTACATGCATTATACAAGTGTATATAATATACCAAAATAATTACCTTAATGAAGGTATGTCAATCGTGCGTTTTCATCCCTGACCCAAATTCTCCTTTCTTTGTTATTATATTGTTTATGTTCGCAGCAAATCCTGTGGGAAATCAAATTTTTCATATGACTTCTTTTATAGCATTGCTTTGTTGCTCTGTTAATAACCAAGGAAGGGCACTTATATTAATTTGGTCTTCATCACTATTTAATTGAATAACATTTTTCATTGCATGATTGGCTTCCTGAATGTCACTACAAATTTTAAAATTTTTTCTTTGCCATGCCTTCCATCCAATATTTTCCATAACATTTATATTATATTCTTTCCGATATGCACTGTATCAAACAAATGCACAATTTGTAGCTGCTCACAGTAGGGCAACCTACTAAATTGTTTGGGATAACTTTTCAGTCCCTATGGAAGCCGTCCATTAATGCCTTGACGACCTTCATGAAGCATATAAGTTAAACAAATTAACAATGACAATCATTGTCAATTACAACATGAGTAAAGACAACACAATATAAAAATATAAATTCAAAACATATCATTTATGATAGATAAAAAATTTAATCCGATGTATAACCTTGATGATTAATTCTATTATATTCCAACTTCCATAGGCGATGTGTCATTCTTCATGGTTTTGACATGTAGTCTCCTCTTTCCCATTGAAAATATGTTTTTCAGTAGTTCGATACTTATGATTTCTATGGAGGAAGTGCCTATACTCATCAAACATCTTCTTTCCTAAATTTGTTGAACAACGAGATTTCATCTTGGGACCACAAATTGGACATGCAAATTTTCCCTTTGTTTGAAGACCTGCAATATCATATATAATTGGATTAAAAATGTCAATTTTTATAATTATATATAATGAATAGATTATTTTAAAAACATGCATGATATCTACTTCATTAAATTAAATATTGTTAAAGTGCAGTCAAACATTATAACATACCACAAAAATGTGTTAGCCCTAGGGCATCATGAATTGTCCATACAAGCATTGCATGGAATTGAAATCGTCTTTGTCCTATTGGTCTAGAGACGTCATACATAGTGATGCCATTCCATAACTTTAGTAACTCGTCAATAAGAGGCTTGATATATACATTCATATCTTTAACTTGATACTTACCTAGTTGAATGAACATAAACATTACATAATTATTATAACCATTTTACTAGAATATATATAAATTAATGTACATGACTATTAAATAAAAAAAATATGCCATTATGCAACAAATAAGACAAATGAGATGCTACTACGTTAAAGAAAATTGATGTAAACAAATACCTGGAACAATCATTGACAACATTATGTGCTCCCTCTTTATTGACATCCATGGAAGAATGTTATTGTTGATAACAAAAACAGACCACACTGAGTAAATAGATCTCAGCTCTCCAAATGGATTGACACCATCCGCTCCCAATGAAAGCCTAAGATTACGAGGTTCTTCTTTAAAGTGTGGCCATTTTTCTTCCATGTCCCTAGATGTAGAACCATCCGCAGGTATTCGAAGAATGTCATTTCCACTTCTATTCCGTGCATGGTAATCCATAAATTGCGCTAAGCTTTCGCACCTAAATAATAGTTGCATACATGGAATAATGGGAATATAATGAAGAACCTTGTGAGACACCTTTTTTGTTAGTTGATCTATTTGATATCTATTGATATGAAATTATGGGCATTTTATTGCAAATTCCTGTTGTTTATGATATATAATATGATCATTGGGTCGACATGCATCTATTTCTTGATACTCCATTCCAATATCTTTCATAATGGCAGATAAATCTCGATATGAGCGAGGTAAAATATTTGATGGTGGTAATAAAAATTCACTAATCAATCTACAACAAAAATAATTTGTTAATATAAAGAATATTAATGGTACATATTTCATCCTTAATTTACTAGTGATGAACTAACAACAATTAAAATAGATGAAAAAAGATGACATATATGACATACCTTAACATCGGTGCGATTACTATGTTTGATAAACCATTCATAACCTTCAAGTTCAACAACAATAATACAATAGAGAGAAGAGTTGTTTGGGAGCCTTCATAAAGGGGCTCGTATGCCTTTTCAAGTACAGGTAAATCATGAACATCATGAAATTCATCTTGATCATCATGATCAGCTCTGCCACTAAATGTGTCATGGATCAATGTATTCGTACTATCATCTTCAACTATGTTTTCTGGCACATGATCATCTTCTTCCATAGGATCATTAACTTCATCTTCAATATTCACAGCTCCATGTTCGTCCGCTTGCAAAACTAAATTCTCCAGGCCATGATAATCCATATCATCTGCCCTAAGGTACCCCACCTTTATAATAGTGATAGACACAAATAAACAATAATCATGATCAAGTGATTATATATATATATAAATGATATAAACATTTACAAATTCAATCAATATAAACACATATAATGAACAACTTACCAATGGACGATAATCATGCCCCCCTTCAACGTGACCATGCTACCTACAATGTTTCTCAGTTGTTGTGATTAAAAGTCATCTAGTCTTTAAGCCCTTGCAATTATTGCAAAGACAATAACATTTCCCATCACCCTTTTCTTTTCAATCTAGCTCACAATCTATCAAGTGTCTCTTAGTTTTTTGTTGGACTAATATTATCTAACATAATTTTTCTTTACCAAGCTTGACTATTTAGATCTTCAAAAAATATCAAGCTCACACTCAATAATTTTATTCATAGGCAGGTAACAAAATCTTAATAATTCTGATATTTTACACCACTTGGCATGCAACCACCTGAAAGAGAAGATAGTTTGAGTTAATGACCCCCAAAAACACTTTAAAATGCTACTAATTCCAAAACTTATTAAATTCCTAATTTTACTATGATTTCCAAGCTGTTAAGACTCCTAAAGCGAATATTGAACTTGATGTAAAACTTCCTGTGTAATGATGGAGTAGCGAGCTGAAATGGGAAACAAGTGACCCATTCCTAAGGAGAAACAAGTCGGAATCATCATTGCTAATATCAATACAAATTTATCCTTTTAGTTAAGGATGCAATGTGTCACTTCTTATGACGAGCTTATCTCTAGGGCCCTCAACATTGAGAGCCTAATTGCCTAAAAACACACTAGTAGGAATTTGGAAAATAAATGACTAGGTGACTAACAATTTTAGTCACAACAACTAAAAATGACTAAATCCTGCTCATTTTTTGCAACTCAGCTATAAATGAGTAAATAAATTAACAGTTTGGTCGTTGATTAAAAATTATTTAGTCACACAAATAAAAATGATTAAATATTTAGTCATTTATTTAGTCAAAATCCATTTGAATAAATAATTTAAGGAATCAAGAATATAGCCCACCAAAATACTCTAAAATTTTAATAAACATACCCTAAAACTTTTGTCAAAATCTTATTTTCGGTTGCCACCGAATGGAGTTTTTCATTTTAATAAACATACTCTAAAACCTTCATCAAAACATTATTTTCAAGCATAGGCCACCAAAATGGAGAAGTGTTTCCTTAACGAATGACAGAGAATAGTGAGGAGATGTGCGTGAAAGGAGGCATAGGATTCATTGTTGCTTATCTCATTTTTGCCATGTTCAACAAATCTTACATTGTTCCCGCTACTATTTGTAATCTAGATATTTACTTGAAATATATTTGCATAAGCTCAAATTTATTTGAGAGGCTTTTGGGAAATATCAATGTATCTTATATAGGGTTTAGAGATGGTTATTTCCAATTAATTAAATAAATAAATGATGTATTTCCCTGTAATTGGGCAAATGTGGAGATCTCCTAGAAATCTGCCCCAACACACTATCCTATTAGGCATTGTATTCATTACTCTGGCTACTAGGTTTTTGTATGTGACATCCTTAATATCTTCATGACCATGGCTTTTAAATAGATCTCAGTCTTTGCTTTAATCCTTTTCATGGTAACCCTTGAGTTCCATAATCCACCTTCAATCTCTTCTAAGAACGATGTCTTAAGCTAGACTGCATAGTATGCATATAAAGCAAGTCCTTCATACCTGCCATTGTTCCAAACCACCACTCACTTCCTTGCTTAAAATATTGCCTTCATAAGCACAATAACATTTTTTAAAATCATGGCTGCCAGTGATTGACCATTAAGGTCACCACTTTTATCATGAAGATACAATGATATTTTTTTCAAACTCAGGAATTATGCAAGATAACATTGTGAATTTTTGTTGTGTCTGATTTTATTTTCTTGCACATTTCTTGCTTTGCTAGCCTTCCTTTTATATTTGGATATTACTTTTATAGTTGCAATCTCAAACAACTCACTCACTATCATTTGAAGATTCCTTTCATGAGCATCCTTCTATAAAATCAAACTATGCCCTATAGACTGCCTACTTACTACAGGGGACTCATTGTTTCATGGTATTGTAGTTCTTAAGATCCTTCAACCTTATTGACACTACTTCACAGTCCACAAGGTATTATTCACTATTCTCCCATCTTTGATGAGTCTCAAAACATTGCTCAAACATGTAATTGACTACCTCCATTATACATTAATGGCTAAGAAGAAACATTGAACCTATGATTACCACTGTTACTTCATTTGGATAGTCATTCCTTGATTGTATTTACCTTGTCTAATACTACCAAAAGTATTTGAAAAACCTTTAAGGTCAGCAAGAGGGTAAGGAAACTTACTGTTAAAATCTCTACTTTACTATGCAAGGTTTGAGCTTTATTATCTTGTCACTACTCAACCTATTTTTGACTGTCACATCTCAAGTGACTGTCATTCTTCTTACCATAGATTGCATTTACAAATGTCACTAAGCTACATTGTGTGCTTGTTATTGGCTACAATCTTTAGTTTGCAAGATTTTGTTATTACCTACAATGTCTCTATCTTTCTGGTATTGCAAC
>VDFB02343978.1:0-19574 GCA_007258455.2 Sequoia sempervirens
AATTGCTTGAACCACTTGGTAAAGTCATCTGAATGGATGACACTGTGAGATTGGTCCCTCATATGGATGCCAAAATACTTATCTCGTTGAATCCGGGTAATGAAATTCTATCTAAGATTAACATTGGCATCTCTAAAGACAATTTCTCTTGTCCCATTGATATTCTCGGGGGTTTGAACACTTGCTTCTTGTGTAGAAGAGAAGGGCAATTGAGGAAGGACTGCTACATCCTTAAGAAAAAACCAATTCTGACTAAGCCCTCGCCTCTCCAAAAATCCACTGATACTGCTAACCCTAACTCAGAATCCTTGGTGAACAAAACCCCTCATATTGTTGAGCCCTCTAATCCCCCCCGGCCTTGGCCTCCAACTCCTAGTCCATCCCTATTGTCCTTTCCCCTGCTTTACTCTCGACTAACTCCTTGTCCCTTATGAATGTGACTCAAAATGAAGGGCTCCAAACCGTGGCCATAACTTCCAACAAGCATAGATGAAGGACCAATAAACAAACTAACAAATCTATTGAGGGCTCCCTATCCTTAATTCCTTAGCTTACCTCCAACACGAACAACTCTGCCCTGACCGCTTTAAAAGAAACCCAAATCTGCTCCACCCCATCTAGTTTGGTTCTCAAGGAATCTCTGACAATCGCATTGACCCAGCCCCTCCCCAAAACTTCCCTCTTCGTCATACATGAGCAGGTGACTGTTGTGAGGTCATCCCTACAATTGCTCCTATCTTTCCGTGTTTCTCCTACAAAACTGCATGGATTTGGAACCATCCTATGTTAGTTAGGATAATGGACAAGTCAGAGATCTCCCCATCAGCCAGTGAGTTTGGGATCCAAAAATAAGAAACCCTCCAGTAAGAAGCTAGGGGATATCCCTAATGGTGATTTGACCCCAATTATGGGGTCCACATATCTTTGTTCCCCCCCCCACATGTTTCCTCATGAATTGCATCTCTTGGAACATAAGGGGGCTTGAATCCCTTGACAAAAGATTTGTCATTAAGTAGTATTTAGATACCTGTAAATCCATGGACTTCTTGATGCTGCAAGAGATTAAAGCTATTGGCTATGTTCTTGATTCCAATCTTAACTTCTTGTGGAAAGATGCCATTAAGTTCTATACTAACCACCCTAGGGGCAGGGGTGGGGTTTCACTTCTAGTTAACACGAGATGGGAGAATTATATCATTGGCAATTGGCTCTCCCTATGTAACAGAACGATGTGGGTTACTATTAATTACAATAACAATGTCTTTGGCATATGCTCCATTTATGCCTCGAATGATTTCAAGGAGAGAGAAGACCTTTGGGACTGGCTGGCTACTCTCCCTAATATCTTGTGGCTTGTGGGAGGGGATTTCAACATGGTTGAATCCCAGGAGGACAAAATTGGTGGCCTTCCGTTTGCTTGGAAAGACCTGGAAAAAGTACATTGGAATAGAATGAAAAATGCTAAATACTTATTTGACCCCTTGGCTGGAACTAAGGACACGAACCCTAGCATATGGCACACTTGGTGCAATTTCCAACATGGTCCTTCTAGAATATACTCTAGACTTGACCGTTTCTATGCTAATAAAATTTTCTTCTTTGTTCTACCAGATAACATGGGCAACTCTGTCCTCGTTACCTCCACTTCCCTCTCTGATCACCACCCTATCTCCACCTATTTTAGAATTAACAATTCCCTTGTGCACAACAAAGGCTCCAATCCCAAGTTTTTCCTTAACACTAGTCTTCTTAAAGATGAGGATACTCTTGTTGCCATTCATATCATTAGACTCATTAACATGAATAAATTTCCCACCAGCTCTCACACGGATACATGGAACATGAACATTCTCGCCTGGCAGAATTTGTTAAATACCATTGGCCAAAAAAGGGCCAAAGATTATAGGTTCACTGAAAAAAATCTTTCCCTTGACCTTCAGAAAGCTGAATCTAACATCCAAGCCAATCCTCTGGACTATGATCTCATCTCTCATGTTGTCAATGCTAAGGAAGCCCTTAGACAACACTGGCAGATTAAAACCAGAGGCACCAAGATTAGATCCCATGCTCACTGGCTGCAATTTGGTGATTGGGGATCTAAATTATTCTTTAACCTCATCAAGCAAAAATATTCTAATGAAACTATAGAGAGAATTATAGTTGATAATCATGAAATAACTGACCTTGACAACATCAAAGAGGCCTTTGCTAAATTTTACCAAAATATTTTTGCTTCTGAGGATTCGGAGGAGGCTTCCTCCCTTAGAAATCAATGTCGTTCTCTTATCTGTAATAGGATATCCACTTTAGATGCTAACCTACTGTCCAAAGATATCTCCTTGGAGGAAATTGAAAAAGCCATTAACTCCCTTAATAATGACTAGGCCCCTAGGCCTAATGGCCTCCCGGTGGAGTTTTACAAGGCTAATATTAGATGGATCTGCAAAGATCTTCAAGATATTTACTCAAAAGCCCTAGCTAGGGGTTCCCTAGGTAGCTCCATCAATAGGGGTATTATTAAGTTGATACCCAAGGATGGGGACAAAGCTCTCATCAAGAATTGGAGACCTATCACTCTCCTCAATGTTTCTTATAATTTTTTTGCCAAGATCCTAGCTTTGAGACTTGAGAATATCTTGCCCAAATTTGTTTGTTCTACCCAAACTGGCTTCATTAAAGGAATATATATTCTTGAGAATTTGATCACTAGTTGGGAAGCCATCAATTGGGCCAACTACTCTCAGCAAAATTCTGCTATGTTTCTTCTAGATTTCAAAAAAGCCTATGACAGGGTGGAATGGAGCTTTATCTCCATGATGCTTGAGGCCTTTGTATTTCCTAGTGTTTTCTACAACTCTGTTAATATGTTGCTCAATGATGCCTTTTCCCAGGTTGATGTTAATGGCTCCCTTTCAGATTCTTTCCCCCTAGGTAGATCCATGAGACAAGGTTGCCCCTTGGCCCCTGCCCTCTTTGTTATTGCCTCTGATGCCTTGTATTACATTCTTAGAGATAACTCAATCTCCCCTGCTGTTAGTGGCATATATCACCCTAATAATGAAGAGCTTATAAGCTGCCAATTTACTGATGACACTGCTATTTTCTTTGAAGCTATTGCTGACAACTTTGAGGCTCTGAAGAAAAAACTCAATTTTTTTTGCACTATCTCTGGCACTCATTTATCCCACCACAAATCAATTTATCTTGGTTGGGATGAGCAAACCCCTGATTGGTTTAAAAACTATGATTTTCAGTGGGGAGGTCCGCACAAAATTGTGAGATACCTGGGCATACCTTTCTCTATTGATCCCTCCCTTAAGGATATGTGGTCTTGGGTTAAAAAAAAAATCACTAAGAAGTTGGATAAGTGGCACAATAGAGTTTTGTCCTTGGCTCGCAGAGTTCAAGTCTGCCAAAAAATTCTTTCTTCCTATAATATCTATTATTGCTTAGCTTGGATGTTCAGCAATTACCAAATCTTGGAAATTCAAAAGGCTGTCAGGAAGTTTCTCTGGTCTGATGGTAAAAGTAATAAAAAAATGCATGCTGTGGATTGGTGCCATGCTAATAAGCTCCTTGGGGGTCTTGGCTTGAAGATCTTAAACTCTAAGGGATTTCCCTTGCCGCCAAGTGGATCTTTCACTCTTTAGATGGTAATGATCCTTGGAAGATCCTTGTTAGGAACAATATAGAAAGGGGATTCCCCACAAATGCAAAATCTTGGAAGAATCTTCCTTTTAATGATCTTATTATTGGTAACTTTCCTATTGTTGTTCAAGGATCTGCTATCTTTAGATCCATTTGGAAAGCTTGGGATCATGTCAAAAAGTATATTACTAACACGACCTTCCATGATGATAATCAGCTTTATGGTGAAAGGTCCATTTGGTGGAGCTTACACTCTTCTAGCAAGCCCCTCGCCCTTTCCCAAGGCTGCTCTGCTAAACACTAGTCTAGTAAGGGCATCTCTCAATTGGTTGACCTCTTTGAGCAAGATAGATTAATCAGTTGGGATGATCTTACAAGCAATTTTGATATCCCCGCCTCCCAGAAGAAAACCTACAATATGATTCTCAAGGCCACCAAGGACCTTCCTACTACTTGCCATATGGACTCTCATAGACTTTTAAGTTGTGAATGGCCAGATGGGACCATTTTATCCAAAATCAAAGCTAAAAAAATTTACAATGTGATTGGGCATACTGATGCCATCATTGATCATGTCAATTTTGTTTGGTATTCCACCCTCGACGTCTGCTCTTGGAAGAAATACTTTGATATATTATGGAAAGGCCCTATTGAGCCTAAGTTAAAATGCTTCAATTGGCTTTTGATTCTTGATAGGCTCCCTATTAGAAAAGATAGCTTTGTGGCCGATTACTATAATTTTTGCAGGTTACCCAAGACTGGTAGACATACTCTTCTTGACTGCATCTTTTCTAAATAAATTTGGCATATGTTTGGTACCACTTATCCTATGAATTTTAGTATTCTTAAAATTGTTACTGGGCATATTGATGGGCTTAAGAAAGATACTAATCTATTTTGGAAAATCCTCTGCTCTAATATTTTATGGCAGATTTGGAAATGTAGAAACGAAGAAAGGTATCAAAACAACCCCAGATTTCTTACCAAGTCTTTTCAAAAACTCACATACTTTAAAATCTTCTTGCAGGTTTGCACTACCATGATGATTGAAAAATAAAAGCTCAAAAGGTTCCTGAAGATGGGTTATGCCACTTTCTTCATCTATGAGATGAAGGAAGGATATGTTTGAAGGGAGAATATGGATAACTTGTAGATGTTCGAGAAGACTTGCAAAATGCTTAACCAAGAGGTTAAGGAAAACAAGAACTCCAATAAGGACCACATCCTTATGCTTGTGCAAATCCAGGAGAAGAAAAACATTGTTTGGATGGAGGGATCTAAGGGGTGGACTGCCTGGGTAGACACCCTTGATGATATCTTACACTAGTCTCTTGGTCTCCCTCTTTTATCTTTGTATAGGTCTCTCTAATATGTAAATTCATGATGCTCCTGATGTGAGGCCTGGCCTCTCTTGAGCTGTACATTTCGATGTAATGGTTTTTGTGACCCCCCTATATATAATATAAAAAAAAAATGTTCTTGGCATAATGTAGTTTTTGTATGTTAATATACTTATAGTTTTATAGTATGAATCTAAGTTTAAAACCCATCAATTTTATCTCTTTGGGTCAACCCAAAAGTATGATGCACAATGACCATTTTCTAACTCATTTCGGGAGATTAAAGACATATTTTAAAGTTAGATGAAAAGGATTGACAAAATTTGTCATTATATTTCTAAACTCACACGAGTTTAATGTAAAAGATGACAAAAGGTTAGAATGTTCTTATTGTAGTTATAATTTATATTAACTAAAAATTAATGAAGTTATAAAAATATTACTAAGAAAAATAGAATAATAAAAAATTCATATAAGTAAAAATCAAATAAATATTTTTTAATAAAAATATATTAAAATCAAGTTCTCTTTAAAAAATTATATATATATATATAACTACATACATTTGTAATTTATATTAATAAAAAAAGAAATTATAAAAATATTATTAAATTTTTGAAGAAAAATATTTTTAAAAATATAAAAAAATATATTAAAATCATTTAAAAAAAAGACTACAAATATTTAATTTATATTAACTAAAAATGAAGAATTTATAAAAATATTACTAAGAAAAGCATTTAAAAGAATAATTAAAATTCATATAAGTAAAAAATCAATAAATATTTTTTAATAAAAATATATTGAAATCAAGTTTTCTTTTAAACAAATAAACTACATATATTTAATTATAATTATAATTTATATTAACTAAAAAATGAAGAAGATATAATATTATTCAATTTTTGAAAAATAATATTTTAAAAAATAATTAAAATTCATATAAATAAAAAAATCAATAAATATTTTATAATAAAAATATATTAAAATCAAGTTTAAAAAAAAAAATAAACTATATATATTTAATTTAGTTATAATTTATGTTAACTAAAATATAAAGAAATTATAAAACTTTTATTAATTTTTTGAAAAAAAAATAAAAATAAAAATATAATAAAAATTAATATATATATAAAAAAATCAATAAATATTTTACAATAAAAATATGTGAAGATCAAGTTTTCAAAAATAAATATTATTCGAAAAGACAGGCGGAAGGGGATGAATTAAACTAAAATTCAACTCAATAAAATTCACCTTATATTTCAAACCACCGTAAATTGATTTTCTCAGCTTACGGACACGGGTTTGACAAATACAGGAATTTGTAAGCAGCAACTGTCAGTTTGACAGACACGGGAGGGTGCATTTTGTTTTTTCAAGGTCTTACAATTACGGGCAGTGTACAACCACAGGTAGTGAATTTGTATGCTCCATAGCCATTGCCCCTCATGATGGCCAACCAAGGTAGGAACAAGAGAATATAGTCATTGGTCTGTAATAAGAAATCTAATGGAATAACCTCTGCATTAATCTAATTGAATGTTATTGGGGAGTGGGAGACTTGTTAGAGCGCTGCCTTGATAAATACTGAGAGCATACAATTTAGTTTCCAATGTATGGATATAAGAAAACACAAGAATTAAGTTGGCTAGAGGTCGAGGGTTCAATCGACAACTGTAATCTACATAAATTTAGCTTGGGTAGGATGAGGATTCATTAGGGCCTCCTTCCAATCTCTGTTCAATGTGGCCAATCTAAATTTTGTATAGAGTGCCATCTGACCAATGATGGTTCCCAATGTAACCTCGTTTAAAATTCTTGGAATCAACTCTGAATATACAGTGACTTATAACATTAATATCACAATTAGTACATACGTATAACAAAATCCCAAATATAGTCCTAGAGAAAAAAATTTAGGAGATGAAACAAGACAATCAAAAAAATTGAAAGAGATTGTTATTAATATATAAAGGAGAGGGGTTTATAGTGGGCCACCTTAATTTTGGGCTTCTCAAAGTCTTATGTGAAAATTTTGTACAACAGCTTATTTGGCAAGTCCCTGATTATAAAAATTGGTTTCAAGGCCACATCATCAAATATGATGCCACATCAGCATGCTTTTTTTCAAGGTATCCAAAAAGGCCCAAAATAAAGGTGAGACCAATAGTGGGTCACTGAGTCATGTATTATTGGTGCACTAATGTGGCATCACATGATTTGCAAATTTGTGTACATTATGGATAAAAATGTTTTGTAATTGGATATTAAGAATAAGTTTATTGGATATTAAGCCTACCTACTATGGGGCCCACTCAAGCCTACTTCTATACCCACCATTGGACCCCTACCCACTATGGGCCTCTTTCCCTTAGTTACCTCCTGAGTAGGATGATGGAGGCAACAACTTTGGCTCTTCTTCACCCACTTCCATGTTGATTTCAATCTAGGGATTAAACTAGTTGAGAACCAAGGTGTATATATACTCATTTGTGTTTCAAAAAATAGTAAAAAAATCTTTCTTTTAGTTTTATTTTTTAAAGCAACAAAATAATATGGAGTTTGGTAGGATGGTCACAATGAAGGCAGCGTGGGAGAGTAGTGTACTAGCCCGTGACCATGGGCTCATGATAGCTTGCATGTAATTGTTCCTTAGTGCATGCTTGGTCTGTTGTCAGGATCTAGTGTTGGGGGGTGTTTTAGTGCTTGGGGTGGGTTTCTTTTCAATTTTCTACTACTCATCTTTTATTGTGGGGTTCTGGGGTTCATTATCTGGTGTTCTATTTTTTGCGGGTGTAGAGGAGTGGTGTGCAGATTGTGTGAGTGTGGAGGATTTGCGAGTGTAGAGGAGCTACTGCGGTGTAGGTTGTGTTTCAAGGGGCTGTGGGGGAATGACAAAGGTCTCCAATAGTTTGGTGGTTGCTAGGGCAACGCCGTCTCAAGGTCTTTCTTTGGGCATGCATGCTCGGATGTTAGATTCTTCTTTTATGGGTTAAAGGTCCAAACTCCAGAAAGTGAATGGATGTTTTCCTCGGAACTGAGATCATCTGGTTCTGGTAATTTTCCTTGAATTGGTGATGGAAGATATTTCTTATTGGAGAAAACATGTTTTTATTTGCAAGATCCTTGGAATTTGTATCTCTCTCTCGACATTAGAGTCTTGGATTTGCCGAACCTAGTATGTTGAGGGAGATTTCAAAATTCTGGTGGTTGCAAATGGTTATTTCATGGTTGGTTGATTTTTCTTGCATCTTAGATTAGAATCAAGTTTTTGAGGGAGGGCCTTATTTTTACAATCATGTTGGTTTGTTCATTAAGCCTTGGCATGAAGGATTTAATTTTGTAGAAGCGCTACCCTCAAGTGTTCCTATTTGGGTTCGATTGCCATGGCTTCCTTTGGATTTTTGGAGGGAGGTATTTGACACCAGGTTGCGGCTTTGCTAGGGAAACTAGTTTTCATTGCACAACATACCTTGGATAAAAAGGTATTTTCTTATGCTTGTATTTGTGTTGAGATTAATCTAAATAACTCTTTTCCAGATTCTTTGGAAATTTTTCTTGGCTCTGCTTCTTGGGTTCAACCACTCAATTATGAGTCTCTTCCATTTCGATGCTAGATTTTTCATGAGTATGGACCCCTGCAGCGTCAATGTCCTGGGGTTAAAAAATTGGCTAGGGTTTCTTCTCCTCCTCCTTCGAGGCCATGGATAGAGAAGAGGGTAGAGGTAAAGCTCCTATGATAGATGAAGCACTTGAGAACCTATGGTTTTATTCTTGTCAAGTCGCGGGCTAAAGGGAGAGGTCATAAGTGGTCCTTTAAGGATAGGTAGAGTGAAGCAGGTGTCAACCATTTTGAGGTCTTGGATAATTTGGCCTTGGAGGAGGGGATTCCTGTAGAGGTTTCTTCTAGGGCTAATGCTATGGGTTTTGATATAGTGCCAAAGTAGGCAATTGTTGTTAGGGACAAGCCTCAGGTGCAGGGGTAGGGGGAGTTTGGAAATTCTAGTGACTCTGAAGGGTTGTAGGATGATATTGTCTTAGTGGATTTTGCTAAGGAGGTTTTGACTTCAGGTAAAGGAAGGGGGTCCTCTCAGGCTCTAGGTGTGCAACAATGACCCCTTAAGAAAGGTCATTTTGATAATTCCTCTAAAGTTGGTCATAAGAAGGATATGGAGAAGATTAAATCTACTAGGGATTTTTTGGTGGAATTTGGGTCTGTTAAACCAATAGATGCTCACTTTTCCCAACCTCTTCCATGATTATTCTTTCCTGGAATGTAAGAGGATTGAATAGCACCTCCCGTCAAAAGGTTATTCATGATTTGGTTGCTATTCATTTTCCTGATCTATTTTGTGTTTAGGAGACTAAGCTTTTTGTTGACATCATGCTTCAACATGCTCCTCATATTTGGTTTTATGGAAGTGTCAGTGTATTGGCTCTCAGGGTAGCTCTAGCGGCTTGGCTTATTTTTGGGATTCACGTAAGGTTGTTCCTCTTTGGTGGATCTTTAGCCATTCTTCTATCTCCATGGTTGCTTTTATTTTGGAATTTGGTGAGACTATTCTAGTTACTAATGTTTATGCTTCATTTGATATTCATGGTAAAATTCAACTTTGGGCTCATATAAGGTAAATCTGATTATGTGCTCCATATCTGCCTTTGGTCTTAGCTAGGGATTTCAATTCTATGTTGAGTTTGGAGGAGAAAAGAGGGGGGTTGTCTAGGCTTGGACCTGATTCTGATCTCTTTTGAGTTAATGTGGATTCTCTTGCATTAGTTGATGTGAAACCTTCTAATGGGATTTTCACTTGGAATAATCGACGGAGTAAGCAGGATGCGATCTTTGAACAATTAGATAGATTTCTTGTTTCCAATTTTTGGGTGGATGGCCACTTCATCACTTGCTCTAAAATTATTGACTAGAGGTGTTCAGATCATTAGCCAATTAATTTTTAGCCTCTTCATTTACCATTCCAAAGAATCCTCCTTTTAAATTTTAGCTGATGTGGCTTCGGGATTCTTCCCTACATGATTTCGTTGCTCAGTGGTGGAGAGAAAGGGCCCCTACTTATGGTACCACTATGTTCTCTTTTGTTAAGAAGCTACAATATGTTAAGTATCATCTTAAGAGATGGAATAGGTTGTGTTTCGCTAACCTTCGAGCTAAGAAAAGGGAAGCTCAAGCATGCCTTGATGTGATTACTCACCAAATTTGAGACTTGGGATTTTCAGATGCTCTCGGGAAAGCTGAATCCCAGGCTGTGAGAAATGTAGAGGAGTGGGAGCTTCAGGAGGATATTTTTTGGAAAAAAAAGGCTTGAATTGATTGGCTTTTGGAAGGGGATAGGAATACTGCCTTCTTTCATCATTTTGTGTAGGCTCATTTGAATAAGAGTTATATTTCTTCTCTTGTTAATTCTGAGGGTATTACGATTTCTTCTCTGTAGTCTTTGTTTGGAGAGGTTCGACAGTTTTAATTTGCTCTTTTTATGGAAGATTCACCTGTGGCTGAGGTTGATGAGAATATGGTCCTTGCTTGCATTCATTCTTTGATTTCCAATGAGATGAATGATTCTCTTATTCAACCGATTTCTATTTCTAAAGTGGAGAAAGTTGTGTTTGGATGAACAAGGGTAAAGCTCCTAGTCTTGATAGGTTCCCAGTTAAATTTTTCTAGGAATTTTGGGATATTATTAATTTGGATTTGCTGGAGGTTGTTTGGGAATATCTCCATAGTAAATAGATGCTTCAAGCCTTGAATGCTATTCTTTTGGTTCTCATTCCTAAAAAGGAAGGTGCTGATAAGCTTGAATTCTTTAGGCCTATTGCTCTTTGTAATGTGGTGTACAAGATTATTACTAAATTGATTGTCAAAAGGCACAAACCGTGTCTTTCTTTTGTCATTTCTAAAGAGTAAGGGGGTTTTGTGGCCGGCTGCCAAATTCTAGATGGTGTGGTGGTGGCCTTAGAAGTCATGCATTCTATGGTGACTTCAAAGTAGAAATCTATGTTCATTAGGTTGGACATGGCTAAGGCTTATGATAGGGTTAAGTGGCATTTTCTTTAGAAGATTCTTTTGGAAATTAGTTTTTGTCTTGATTAGGTGAGTTGGGTTACGAGTTGTGTTTCTTCTTCTTCCTTAGGCCTTCGCCAAGGGGACCCACTTTCTCCCTACTTGTTGATTATTATGGCTAAGGGGTTGGGCCAATTTCTTAAGCTTCGGGTTTCTCACTTGGATTGATTCATGGGTGGCAGTGGGGGAATGGTTTACCAATGCTTTCTCATCTCCAATTTGTGGATGATACTTCTCTTATGGGGTTAGCTCATCTTCGAGAAGTCGAATCTTTTCGGAAAGCTTTAGATACTTACCTAGCTACTTCAGGACAAAAAGTCAATGATTAGAAGTCTTTTATTTTCTTTTTTCATACTCCCTAGGCTATTCAAAGGTAGATTGTGACTATTTTAAGGTTTCAGATTGGGTCTCTTCCTTTTTTCTACCTAGGCATTCCTCTTGTTGTGGGTAGGAAACCTAGGTCCTCTTAGTAGAAGTTGTTTGATAAGTTGTGAGGGTAGGTCACTCATTGGACTCATCAATGGTTATCTATTACTACTAGAGTGGCCCTTCTTAAGTCTATTAGCAAGGATCTTCCTATTTATAGGTGCTTTGTTCAGGCTGCCCCTATGTATTTCCTTAAGGAATTTGATGCACTCTCATGACAATTTCTTTGGAGTGGTAACTTGTCTACTAAGTGGAGCCTTGTTAAGTGGGAAACTATGTGTAGGCCAAAGAAAGAAGGTGGTCTTGATTTATGCTCTGCTATTTTGAATAGGGAAGCTCTTGCTACTAAGCTTTATTGGAATTGGTGTATTAGTCAACATAAGCTTTGGGCCCGTATTCTCAATCATAAGTATCTTAAAGGCGTCAATTCTTTTGATGTTCCTCGCTTTCCTTTAGAGGGAAGGGGTTCTATGATCTGGCATACTCTGAAAGTGGGGGCATAATTGGTTAAGAGTGGGCTCTTTTGGATCTGTCATTCGGGGTCTAAGGAACTTTTTGCTTAGATTCTTGGGATGGGAACCCTCCTATCTTTTCTACTAATCTTTACCTCCAATCTCTGTGTGATATTTTTACTGATGTTGGTTGGGACACAGTTGAGAATTATAAGGTTGCTCAACATTGTAGGTCGATTGTTACTTTTTGATGGAAGCACTCTTCTAATTGGCCAGTAGGGGGATCTGAAGTGGATAGGCTTGGGTTGGCTCAGATTCTTTCTTTTCATGAATGTAATGCCTTAGGGGGAAGGATGTTTTGGCTTGGGTTGGTAGTGATTTTTCTGGGAAGTATTATGTTTCTACTGGATATGGGCAGCTTGGTAGGAATTTGTTTGGAGACATTGAGGTCCCTTGGTGGAAAGAAGTATGACACTCATCTTCGTGGCCCAAGTGTAACTTTTTCATGTGGTTAGTGGTTCACAATAGGTGTCTTATTTGGGATAATTTGTGCAAGCATGGTTTGTAGGGCCCCTCAATGTGTGTGTTGTGTTGTAATTATGAGAGTGTTTCACATCTCTTCTTCCATTGCTCCTTTTCTAGGGAGATTTGGCACTTGTGGTGGGGTGTGTGGAACATATCTTATTGGCATGTCTCATCTTTGGCTGAGTGTTTTGATCGGTGGGGCAAGGCCCTTGTCTCTTCCTCTTTTCTTCAATTTTCTTGGGCTCTTGGCCCCTTCTTTATTATTTGGCACATATGGATGGAAAGGAATTGCAATATTTTTTAGGATGTCATGATGGTGGCCCATCATTTGTGGTGGAAAATTCTTCATTCTTTGGGAGAAACTGTTGGAAAAAAATATGATTTGATGGAAGTGGTGGATCCTCGAGATGTTGTTTGGTGCAATCATCTTCATCTTCCTCCCCAGCAAGGATAGGTCATAAGTAGTCATGGTAGACATCTTTGTCAGAAGATAAATAAGGGGGAAGCTAGTCTCCTCCTTCTTAAAGAGTGTTGAAAATCAATATGGATGGGTCTTCACGGGGAAACCCTAGTCATACTGGCATTGGTGGAGTTGGTCGGGATAGTTCTGGGATTATTTAGTTTATCTTTTTTGTTTACAAGGGTCTTCACACTAACAACTTGATGGAAGCTCTTTCCATTTTATATGCTTTGATGCATGGCTGTCAGCTTGGGTGGAGAAGGATCATATGTGAGTCTAATTCCACTATTGAATTTGACACCATTTTTCAACAGACGTTCGTCGGTGGTTTGACAAATCTTTGTTGGAAAAGCGATGAAATGACGAAAATATTTTCATCGCTTTTTTTTGTCACATGTCCGACGATGAATCAAATGTCAAAGTAATGGCACAAATTTGTTGGTTGTCTGCAATCATAAAATGGCTCAAATGTTTGTCAGAATTTCGATGAAATGAGTGTCGAAAGAACACTAGAAGTTCATCACCATTTTGACGAAATGGGCAAGTATTTATGACGAAGAATTCGTCGTAGCTAAGCAATTTTGTCAGACCTTTTGTGTGATTCGTCAGTGAAGTTCATCGAAATTGGATGAAATGGGCAAGGAGTTACGACGAAGCCTTCATCACAGCTAAGCAACTTTGTTGGACCTTTTCTGTGATTCGTTGGTGAACTTTGTCCAAATTGCGATGAAATTGACAAGGAGTTATGACGAAGCCTTCGTCGTAGCTAAGCAACTTCGTCGGACCTTTTCTATGATTCGTCAATGAACTTTGTCAAAATTGTGATGAAATTGACAAGGAGTTATGATGAAGCCTTCTTCACAGCTATAGCAACTTTGTCGGACCTTTTCGATGATTCATCAGTTGTGTTCGTCAAAATTTCGACAAAACAATGCAATTTTTTTTTAAAAAATATTTGTTGAAATGTACCATCGGTGAGAGATCAGTCAAGTTGCGTCCCTTCGTATTAAAATCTCGAGCAATTATTTTATTCGGTCATTTTCCATGTTTATTAGACACCCGTTGAGACATCATGTAGTTTCGCCGATGCCTTGAGTCTCTTCGATAGTCAATATTACATATCACTTTGGTGTCACATAGTCTCATCGATGTTCTGAGTCTCACCGATAGCCAATAGATCATATGTCGCTATGGTGTCATGTAGTCATACCGACGTTCTGAGTCTCCCCAAGAATTATTCCTTCGGTCTTAAGTGTATCGCTATGATTCTCACCAATGATAACTTATCGCTGTGACTTTGGGGGTTGCCGGGACTTTCCTTCGACTACTTAATAGATTACAATCAAACTTGAGCTTGAAATTACAAAATAGAATATCATGCCAATTAATTTTACCATTGCTATTCCATACCTTCAGCTTATGGTAGAATAAGTACCAAATTTCCTGAGCATAAAAACATTCAAAAAGAATATGTTTGATAGTTTCCTAAGTCCTACAGATACTGCAAATTTCAACACTTTCATGGTTAGATTTATAGGGATCTATTTTTTTCATTAATGCAGAGGTAGGTAAAGGAGAAATAATTATAATTGTAACACTATTCATAGTCCAGTATATTATGTTCGTAATTTGTGTTCAATGGACCTCAGTTTTATCATTATAATGCCCATCTAATACCATATTTTAATCCAAGGTTCAACTGTCTCAGAACTAAAGAAGCACCTTCAATTAACCATTTAAAGTACTATAAAATAAGGTAAGACTTTTACTTGAGAAAGATTGGGTACACTTGTAGGATTAAAGTTCTCACAATCATTAGGATTTATTTGCACATAAACACAACCTGCTATGAAGTAATGGATGACTACAAGTTAGTGAAATAGTCCTTAATATGTGAGTGGTTTGCAAATTGATTGGTAGAAAATAAGGTTACAAACATATCTACATGAAAAATTATGAGGACAATCTACTATAATCATCAAAATATATGAAAAGTGCAAAGGAAAGAGTTGAGCTGCATCTCTAGAGCCTAAAAAAAACACATGCAAGAAACATAAAAAAAAAGAACAAACTAGTTTCTGGATGAATACAAAATGGTGCCTTCAGCAAGTGATTCATATGCTTTCACACCTGACATAGGACATTAAGAAGATTTTAGTCTTCCTCTGTGAAATTAACTACTTACAGAATAAACCCAGAAACCAATATTATATACCTCCATGTCTAGCTGAGGGTATGTATAAGAGAAAAAAAATTCTTCAATGTAATGCTGAAAAATATCAATGTGTGTGTAGGTTTTTATTACTCAAAATATCATTTCACTGCCTAAGGAAAAATACCAAAGTGATGTTTTAAATTGCAATCTTCACATAGGCTCCCTTATTGCTACACACACATATACAAGCATTATTTGAGCTCTAAACTATTCAAATATTAAGGATTTAATTAGCTATAAGATGGAAAGTTGTTGTTTAGACATAATCCATCATCTTTTACATATCTTTATTCACTCCTAGCGCTTCAAATAAATTTGTGTAAATGAGACAAAAATGTGAATCTTTTATAACAAATAAAATTCTTAAAAGGAGGGGGGAGAGAGAAAATGGTAGGGGGAAGAGAATTCTTGAATGTAAAGAAAAGTATAACATTTTGATCATTATAATAATGAAACGAATCTTAAGTTTGAAGCATTAATATCATTTACAACATTTATGATCAAGAATGAATGTAAGTAGAGAAACTTTTGCATACCTGTAGATGGTACAAAATTTCATGGTTAAGTCGAAGCCTCCCATCAACAACAAGATCCAAATATCCGTGTATCTATCTCAATTGAGCCTCTAAACCCTTCAGAGCTGTCAATTTTTCCACTAACCTGTTATGCACAAAAGCTAAATTTTAGAGTTATGTCACCACTAAAAATAGAAGAAACGGAGCTTTGAAACCAAATCCACAGATAACACAATGTGGTATTCATACAAAGCCATACAAACAAACTAAACTTAGAACATTGGAATGGAAACAAGTTCAAATTATGATGCAGAGCATGGATTTAGGGTATAAAGAATCATTTTTCTGCCACCATGGTGAAAAGTTATCACTTTCTTTCATCTTTGAATATTGGTTTGATGCTTCAAACGATGCATTTCTTATATTGAAAAGTGCATTACCTTATTGAGCTTCTCTTTGTTTTGAGAATAGTTTAATATTATCTACTTAATAGGGTCAACCTCGTGATGGTGGAAGCTCATTTGGACCCGCCCGCACCCCCTCACATCACTCTCAATTCCCCATACCCAATCATATAATATTAATCATTCATTCATCTATTAATAATATATAACATTCATTCATTCATCCATTAATAACATATAACATTCATTCGTTCATCCATTAATCACATATAACATTCATTCATCCATTAATAACATATAACATTCATTCATTAACATATAACATTCATTAATTAACATATTCATATTCATTCTTTCAATTTTTACATATTATAAAAAATATGGTTGTCATGATATGATTACAATCACTTTTTTTCTTTTTTTTTCTTTTTTAAAGCTACATAAAACTGAAGTGGAGTATCATTTTCTAAATCAATATTTGTCCCCCTTTAGTTGTTTTCCCTCTGCTCGTGATCTTAATGTACCTACTTGTCTACTCATGACGTGGACGCACTGCAAGGGGGGTCTGCGCAATAAGAAAGAAATGTTAAACTGATATGTTTTATTATTATTGTTACAAGTATTTCATTAATTAAAAGAACATTAGAGTGGTTCTCTTTACCTAATGGGTCCACATCATGTTCCTGAACTTTTGTTATAGACTCATGCTCAACATGTTGAACACCCTCTAAATCATGATCTGAGTTGAAACACGAAAGGTTACATTAATTAATACACCAATTGAAATTAAATATGTTTAAGAGAACATGAGGGTGGTCCTCTTTACCCGATGGGGCCACATCATGTTCTTGATCTTCTCTAGCCTGATCATGCTCAACACATTGATCACGCTCTACATGCTCTAAAGTTGAAACACGAAATGTTACATTAATTAATACACCAATTGTAATTAAATATGTTTAAAAGAACTTTAGAGTGGTCCTCTTTACCTGATGGGACCACATCATATTCCTGATCTTCTCTAGCCTAATCATTCTCAACATGTTGATCACGCTCTACATGCTCTAAAGTACCAGGATGCACACCATGACCTTCATCTACAGGTTGTGCTCCACTCTCACCAAGCTGCATTCCAATGTCATGTGCAGTATTATCATTGTTTGAATATTTAAAACAAATAGGCATGTAATTACTTTATGGTGGAAATTAATATTGAATAGATTGCACAAGTATTCAATTTTACATAAACTTTATTAAGTTTATTTACCTATGTGTTAGATGTAGTGGAAGGTTGTGTTTTCCCTGTCAAGACTCTTAGGCGTTCAACCATGACTCCATAGCCTTGTTGGAAGGCAATATTTAGGTCATCTTCTATGGGAAATCTGTTGAATTCAAAGCCCAACATTTTTGCATAAGATCATGAATTTTGCTTCTATGGTGTGATAAAACCAAAATTGTTTTCAATTTATTATAATTTGGATGCAATATTTCATTTATTGATACTTACAATTCATACGGCTAATTTCATATAACCATCAGAGCCAAGTTTGTGTTTCATGTGCTTTTCTAGTCTTGCCTTTGTTGCCTTCGATGTGTCGGGCAGCCTAGGAAAAGTTTGAAGTATGTTAGATTATGTAAAAAGAAAGAGTAATTAGTATATAATTGTAGACACCCATATTTAATCACTCCCATATGATCAAATTCCCCCCTTTATTCATCAATTCTGTAAATATTAATTTATTTAATTAATATTGCACTTCCCACATAAGACTCTTAAAGTGTTTAATTTAATAATTAAATACTTTATTTGGTGCTTTTATCTTCTCTAAATTAAATAAATACACCAATTTATTTAATTTAGTCATCCTAATCTATTGAATTAAAATCAATTTAAAATTCTTCTTTTCTCACTCCTTGTCACATCCTCCATAATCCATCTCTAATATGAATTAATTTAATTAATTCATATTTAGGGTGTGCATCCTCTTAATCAAGGATTAATGTCACATCCTCCTACATTTGCCACTTGTCTCTAATCTTCCATTAATTATCATAATCAAGTATTTGCACAACTTTAATCAAAGTCATTAACCATTTTTAGCACCACTTTTTAGTCAATTCTTCCATTTTTCCTTTTTGGACATTGACCTTCTTTCCCATGAGAATTTTTAATTCTCATTTATTCATCCTATGTCTCTCTCCTCCCCATGTGAATTTTTAATTCACATTTTGTCTTTCCAAGGCTTCTAGAATATTTGACATGTCACCTCATGCACATGTGACCAATTCCCACCTTTTTGGAGACTTTCTCTTATCCTTTAGACTCTCCTAAGAATGTGAACTTTTAATTCACATTTATTTCTCCAACCACCTCTCCTTTTCCCATGGATTTTTTGAGGAATTCCAAAATTTCTCAAGTGTCCCTTTCACTCTCACTTGGAGACAACAAATTCTTTTTTGAGATCTTCTCACTCCCCAAGGTACTTGTCCTTCCTCCACCTCATGTACCTTTTGGCCACCTCATGTACACCTCACCTCCCTTAGCCACTTCACCATCCACATGTCAAGATGCGAGGGCTTGTGAGTTATCAACCCACCATAGCCCTTCATCTTGACCTTGTTGGATCAATCTCAACCGTTGAATTCTCTAGAGAATTCAAATTCCCCTATAAATCCCCCCTCCTCAAGGGCATTTGGAACACTTAGCCATTTTGCAACTAAATGCTGCTATTTTGTGCACTCATCTAGCCTTCAATTACATTCACTTGCATTTACATCCAAGCATATAGTCAAATCCTTCATTTTTAGCCACATCAAGAGCCATCAAGGAGCATACATATCAATCCAAATTAAGGGCCAACCAAAGAGTTTCAGCTGCAAGGAGGAAGGTATAATCATTTATCTTCATTTAACATTTTCCTCTTTGTATTTTCAAATTCCTTAGGCTAATCTTGAGGTGTTTCATTATATTTTCCATAGCACTTTAATTGCTTAGAATAGGTTAAATATTTTGATATCACATTTCTGGCACGCCCAGTGGGACACACAAACGGGTTTCCATACTTCACGTTTGCTGTTGTTGAGATTTTTGCAGGAACACGTCACAGTGGGGTGACTACACCCTTGATTTTTCTGCAGTGGGGTGATTGCGCCCCTGATTTTTCGTAGTGGGGCGACTACGCCCCTGATTTTTCCGCAGTGGGGTGACTGTGCCCCCTGATTTACCGCAGTGAGGCGATTACGCCCCCTGATTTATCGTAGTGGGGTGACTGCGCCCCTGACTTACTGCAGTGAGGTGATTATGCCCTCTGGGCTGAAAATTATTTTTTGTGCTAACATTTACTGCAGTGAGGCGATTATGCCCCCTTGGCTAAAAAATATTTTCTATGCTAACATTTACTGCAGTGAGGCGATTATGCCCCCTTGGCTGAAAATTATTTTCTGTGCTAACATTTACTGCAGTGAGGAGATTACGCCCTCTGGGCTGAAAATTATTTTCTGTGCTAACATTTA
>VDFB02343978.1:19674-77941 GCA_007258455.2 Sequoia sempervirens
CATGTATATCTTAAGATCTATGACAACTTAATTGCTTGTAGATGGGTAAATAATTTACATGCATCTCTAATAATCATGGTGTGATAAAAATGGGATGCTCATATGAGGGTGGGGACATATGCAATTATTTTAATTTTTTTAGTAACTTAGAAATATTATGGTAAAGAGACATTAACAAGGGGGGCTACATAGTATATTTTTGAGAACATATTTAATTAGTGGGTGTAAAATGTAATTATTTCTTTACAAGGGATATTTTTGAGTTATATATGCAACTTGAGTCACAAAATTTAAATATTCTTGTATAAGGTTCAAAATAATGTTGGGTATTTAATGCCTTAGGTGGAATATCATGGATTTGGTATTAAATGCATGTTGCATAGTTGTGACCTAGAGAGGTGATATTTGGTAACATATAACTACCCTCTTGCATGTTGATTGTGTCCCTTCATCATGTGGTCATGTGCATGGGAAGAGATTTTATTTTGGGTGCTTGATTTTACCTCCTTGGTAACATGGGAAAGAAATTTATAAGATGACTACCATATAGATTTCATATGTTATGTCCATAGTTTTATTCCTTGGTTATGTGGAATACTTAGGTGATTAGCCTATAGTTGCATGATGATTGTGGAGCTGGTCTTGGTGGAACCCATAAATTTTTTGTGTTCCACTGATATTTGATGCATAATTGACTCTCTTTTCGATTTCTAAAATGGTGTTTCATGTCTTAAGGTTTTGGTTTTACTCAAGTACTAGGGTTTTATTTATGCCCTAAACCCCTTGAAAATCCTAAGTATTAAAAGTTCTTGCATATGTTCTAATTTGTAGTTGACTATTATTAGCCTATCTGGGGTCTCCCTAGTTACTACTTGAGCAATCAAACTCATTTACTTAGTGGCCCCTATTACCTACTTTACTAGTCGCTACCCATTCAATTATTTAAATCATGTCAAAAGTTAAGCAGGTCTAAAAATCATTTAATTATTCACCATATATCCTAAGTTTGGTCCCAATATGCCTAAGTACTATTACCTTTTAAACCTAGAAAATGACCTCTTTTAAATCATCACTTAGTGTGTGTGTCTATTAAAATTCTCATGCAATGGTCATTGGATCCCACCAAGTGCATTCTATTGGTCACCCACTAGCCCATGACAATTCAATAATATGATAAAAGAAACAATGGGGTAGTGGGAGGGTGACACCTGCCAATCCCTATGGCGGGTCCTACCACACTTCAAAGCATCGGTAATGAAAGGTTATGGAACCTACAGCTTGGATGCAATCTTATGGTTTAATCCTAACCATTCCCTACCGACCCATGCAAGACCCACCATTAGATCTTAGCTCTCGGAGGGATGGTAGGCAAGCGCCATGTGGCATAATTGCCATCGACAAAAGGACTTTATAAGGCACCAAATATTTGATGAAATATTTCATGGTGACTATGGGCTTGGTAAAGAGTGTGTACTACTAAAGGGGTGTATGTGCACATGCAAAATTTCTCAACGAGATGTTTTAATATCAATCATTCATCACAAAAGGAAGTTAATAGCTTGGGTGTAGGATTGTGAATTAAGGGATGCACATCTTGGAGGTTGCTAGGTTGATCCGGGTTGTTGCTCGCTAACCCATGACCATTGATTTAAACCTTGCAAATTCTATAGGGCTTGCGAGCAACTACCATGTGGATTATCTTATGCCTTGCATAGTGTTGTGGGACCATCGAGCCAACATGGAAAGTGAACAAATGGTGAGAAATTTGTTGAATAGTTGTTGAGTCAGTGAAAAGAAAAAAGTTCAAACTTCTTTGACTCCATCCGAGCCACACATTGATCTAGATCATGATGAGATCAACAACATGAATTCAAAGTTTCTAAAAGGGGCATCATTGGGCCATTCTAGTTCACGCAAGCGAGTAGTAATGGTGGAATTGATGCTCTTTTTCCGAATTGAGAATTTTATTCACCATAAAAGTTTCATTTAAAGTTTGTACTTGATTACAAAAAAATTTCTAAGGAATTCAAAAAGTGTTGCTACACATTTCAAGTGCTTGGCATCTTCAAATAGGATTTTTTTTGTTTCACACCAGGGTATGTGCAGGATCATGATGGGCCAAAAAGTGGCAATATTATGGGTATTTGTAGGGTATGTAGCTGATGAATTTTTTTAACCCAAAATTGATGGAACAAAAAGGATTTTTAGAGGAGATTCTCAGCTTTCCACCAATATAAATTATGCTTTAATTTGAATTTATTAAATAATTATTATTCATTTTCTATTAGAATTACAACTAAAGTCCTGATCGATAGGCTGATTGAAAAACATCTATAACTTTCGAACAGTATCACATTTTTTGAATTCGAAACATGTGTCACATTCTATGCTTCACATACTAGAGGATTAAAAAAATAAAAAATAAATTTCATGAAGTTTTGACCAAGTTAAGGTGGTAAGACATGATTTTTTATATTTTTTAAAATTTGTAATAAAAAATTCATAATTAATTATTTACTTGGAAAAAAATTATAAAAAAATATGCATCACATCGAAACATGAGTCCTCTACTTATATATAAATTTTATAAAAAAATATTATCATTTTATTATGGTTAGGGTGGTCAGACAGACATCTACTTCTTATTTTTTCCCTAAAATTTAAGTACTACTGCATTGAAATTTTAAATTTTCACCAAATAGATTTTATTTATTTTGAAATAAACCTAGTAGTTTGGAAACTATATTCAATTTTCTACAGATTCTATTCTTACATATTTTTGAAATAATATAGATAACTTATTCAAATTTTTACGTCAAGTTGCCTAACACTGATTTTTCTAATTTTTTTGCCACTTAAGGGCCTGTTTTTTCCATGATGATCCTGCACATACCCACCAGTAAGTTTAAATTGTACCTCTTGAGTTAAAATTTCCCTTGGTTTTCATTCAATTTAAATTTTTGTCACTTGAATTCTAGTTAGGGCTTCTTTTAAGGTTTGACATTCATCTATATTGTTGTATTTTTTTTAATTTTAGTCACTCTTCACATCAAGTCTTCACCTAAAACTGAAATTCCCTAGTCTAAACTAGTCAATCCTAGGTCAAGTTACTCATTAGATATGGCACCAAAAGTATAAGCCTTTGGTTCTAAACCTAAGAAGCAACCTCTATTCCAAGACTTGATTGACCAGTTGCCATCCTCAACCACTAAAAAATGTATAGGGAAAACTATGTTTCATGGCCTTGGAGTTAAAGATGGTATTGTCTATCGACAATGTACCATCAAGGATGTAACATTACCATACATTGGGTGGTCTCTTTTTCAAGGCTAGTTTGGTAACAACCATGCACGCATCCCATTTTATAACTCATGGAGGTTAGATATGGGCAAGTTGGTTGTCCCTAATATGTATTTGGACATAGACCTTCTCAAGGTTGCGACTGTTAACTATGACTCTATTTTTAGGGTAGTTAGAACTCATTATGGAGAGGAGATGGTTTGGGTCACTAGGGAGGAAATTACAAAAAATTTCAAACTAAAAAAATGGAGTAGATATGGAAGAGATTGATGATAAGAGAATAAGGGAATAATATGAAAAGGTTAGGCCTACATTCAAAGTTTTAGTGTTGGGTCATTTCTTAGCATCAACAGGGAAGGGGGGAAGCATAATTGTACTTGGGCCATCTAACAAGGAGCCTTTTCCAATCAAATACTTTCTTCTATGTTTTCACAAAATATTCTACTCCCTATGATAGATTTTAGGGTATGATCCATCTTCCAACATGCCAATTGCACCAATGTATATGGCTTCTAGTATTCAATGCCTCAACATCAACACACTGTATGATTTTGCTACATACTTGTTAGAAGAGATGCATAAGGGTTCAGTAGCATTGAAGAATGGAAAAGATTGTGTGAGATTATGGTGGTATTATTTTTTTATGCACATGTTTTTATATAAGGGTGCAAATTACTTTGGCAAGGCCATGGAGTTGAATAGAGTGGAAGATGGTGTTGTGATGCATGTTCAATCATGGACTCCTTTGCTAGATAGACATGAGTAGAAAACTAATTTTGTGGTTTCCACAAACATATTTTCCTCAAAGTTGAGAAGAGATCTGATTGTGGATATGCCAAGGATTCCACTTGAGTTACATGATTTCCTAAGGCCATTGGAAATGAGACCTGATTTGAAAATAAATTACAATTGGGGGGATGCAATCCCTTATTAGGACTACACAATTATCGAAGTATATGGAACAAGAAACACACCCCATATACTCCCTAGGGATGTACCACTTAGGATTGGCTTCCTTGAGGTTATGTGGCAGCTCGGTGATATTGAGGATAACTATCTTTTCTATTTTTTTCATGATAACAAATGGATGGAAGAAAATCATTGATTATCTCAAGCCCTATGAAATGAAAGTTCAAGCATACAGAGCTATGACCCAGAGGTTTTTATGGTTTGCTTGCTAGACAAAATAAAAGAATGAAAGTTTGTCCATACCTTTTCTTTTGTTGATGAATTTATTAGATTTTTTTTTTACCTTTAGACTCAAGGGGACAGGATGAGAAGCTTGATTCACCACTTATGGGGCCATCTTCTCCTAAGGAGCTGCCAATGAAAAAGTAGAGAGTTGAATCAAGTGGCCTTGTTGATTACCCCATTGATGAGTCAAATGAAGAGATATTGGTTATAGAAGATGAAATGATGCAAGCAATGCCCTCCCCCCAAAGAGACACAATACCATAGACTTTAAGTCTCAGGTTGAGCAAGGCTGATTTAAATGGGGTAAATAGTTCAGAGGATGTTAGAGCTAAAGCTTGTGAAAAGTTCATGGATGATGATGCATTTGTAAAGACACAAGCATTCCAAGAATATGTGTGGAGGGAAATGCGATATGAGTATGTGATGGAAGTTGAGAAGAAGGCAAGTAGAAGCCCTAAATTTCAAAAAATAGTGATAGATGCTCAAGTCTATGAGGAGATGAGGGAAAGCGGCTGAGGGCAGAGAATTAGTTAGGAAAAGTGGCATATTATTGCTACTAGAATGGGATTTGACATAATCTATAGCATTTTACATGATCAAAAGACATGATGCTCCAATATTTAGCACAAAAGAGGAAGTGACCTTGGCCCTACAAGGATCAACATTCAGTGCTTAGTGGGACACACTAGCAATTTGAGTGTTAGCCCCCAGCACAAAGAAGCCAAAGGTAGCTAAGCCAGAGCTATAGGAGTTAGAAGAGGGTTGATTATTAAAAGTGTATAAGATACATCTACTATAGAAGCAACCACTATGAATATCAATGTAGCCTAGTTCACTAAAGTCATAGTAGAATCCCTAACTAAAGAAAGGGATAAGTTCAAAACAAAATATAATGACCTAGTGGCTGAGTACAATACGAGTCAATAGAAAATAACTCAAATGCAATTAGAGATTTCATTGTTCAAGGAGTAATTTTAGTCCATGCAAGCCCCATGACAATCACAAGCCACAATTATTCCTCCCCCCTCCCCATAGGAACAAAATCCACCTTCTCCCATTCTTTCACCACCTCCAATTTCAATTGATAATGTACCTCATATTTCTAAGGATGTGCCCATTGCACCATCAGCTCTAGATACATCATGGCAATGGCTATGGAGCATCCAAATTCACTACCCGTGGTTGTACATTTCCCGTAATTGTCAAACCATGAAAAAACAAAATGCACCCTCCTATCTCTCAGACTGACAATTGCTACTTACAAATTCTTGTATTTGTTAAACCCAGTACGCTAAGAAAATCAATTTACGGTGGTTTGAAATATAAGATGAATTTTATTGAGTTGAATTTTAGTTTAATTCATCCCCTTCTGCGATAATATTTATTTTTGAAAACTTGATTTTCACATATTTTTATTGCAAAATATTTATTGATTTTTTTATATATCAATTTTTATTATATTTTAATTTTTTTTTTCAAAAAATTATTAATTTTTTTATAATTTCTTTATATTTTAGTTAACATAAATTATAACTAAATTAAGTATATATGATTTCTTTTTTAAGGAAAACTTGATTTTAATATATTTTTATTATAAAATATTTATTGATTTTTTTCTTTATATGAATTTTAATTATTTTTTAAAATGTTATTTTTCAAAAATTCAATAATATTATATCTTGTTCATATAAATTATAATTATAATTAAATATATGTAGTTTATTTTTTAAAAGAAAACTTTATTTTAATATATTTTTATTAAAAAATATTTATTGATTTTTTACTTATATGAATTTTTATTATTCTTTTAAATGTGTTTCTTATTAATACTTTTATAACTTCTTTATTTTTAATTAATATAAACAGTTATTGATTTTTTTCATTTATATGAATTTTTATTATTTTATTATTTATTATTTTTTAAATGTAATAATATTTTTTATAAGTTCTTTATTTTTTAGTTAATATAAATCATAACTAAAAATAAATACATGTTTATTTTTTTTCCAAAGAAATCTTGATTTTAATATATTTTTATTACAAAATATTTATTGATTTTTTTTATTTATATGAATTTTTATTGTTTTCTAAAATGTTTTTTTCATAAATTTAATAATATTTTTATAAATTATTTATTTTTAATTTAATATAAATTATAACTAAAATTAGATATTTTTTTGGATGCAATATCAATTTTCATTTTACAATTTATAAATTAGTTTTTAATTGAATTGTGTAATTTCAAAGGGCTGATGATGAATAAAATGTTATGGTATAAAATATTGATATTCATGAACTATAAAATAAAATCAATCCATACTTTAAATTATTTTAATTATCAAATTTTCACCTTTATATATTTTTGAATCTAGATCTAAATAAATGTTCTTGGGTTGATTGAATAATATTGGGTGGACTGGCGAATTTCGGCGAATCTCTTCAAAATTTGGTGAATTACGGTGACAGGAAATTGCCTTCCCCCGGTGGCGGTGAGTTAACAGGTGTGCTCGCTCCTTTTCATTCTTTCTTTTAATGCATTTATTATGAATGTATCCTCTCCCTCTTCCCTCTGCTGTTTGGCAGAGGCCGTACCCCTATTTCCTGTTCAGCTAAGCCAAGGGCATCAATGGCATCTGACACTCCAAGCATAGTTAATCCAAAAAAAACTCATTGCTTACAAGACCCAAATCGTTCTCCGAGGCGGTTGCTAACTCTGGAATTACCATTGATGCGAGCGCAAGGTTTAACTTATCAAGTTTTCATGAAGCTTGCGAATTTGGTAAGAACAATGGGGTTGCTTCCTTACCTTTCTCTGTTTCTCCTAATCCAGAAATGCTTGTTGAAATTGGTAAGGAAAAAAATAGGCTAAGGAATTCTACTATTTTCTTCTCTGGTGTTGAAGTGGATAAATGTCCTCCTAGGAAATTTTTAGATGATTGGTTCCATAACTATTGGAACCTGAAACTTGGTTTCCATATTTCATTTTGTAGGCAAATTCAGAAAGGTCTATTTGTTAGTTTCTTTGCTAATCATGAATCCCAGGCCAAAATTATTGGACCGTGGGCTCTACCTCTTTTTGTGCCTTGGCTTGGTCTCCTGAGGCCATTCATGAGGAAGTTCTTGCCCTCTCAACCCCTCGATGAATTTTGGTTAAATAGATACCGCCATTTCTATGGCATTTCCTCCCTCAATTGCTTGAACCACTTGGTAAAGTCATCTGAATGGATGACACTGTGAGATTGGTCCCTCATATGGATGCCAAAATACTTATCTCGTTGAATCCGGGTAATGAAATTCTATCTAAGATTAACATTGACATCTCTGAAGACAATTTCTCTTGTCCCATTGATATTCTCAGGGGTTTGATCACTTGCTTCTTGTGTAGAAGAGAAGGGAAATTGAGGAAGGACTGCTACATCCTTAAGAAAAAACCAATTCTGACTAAGCCCTCGCCTCTCCAAAAATCCACTGATACTGCTAACCCTAACTCAAAATCCTTGGTGAACAAAACCCCTCATATTGTTGAGCCCTCTAATCCCCCCTGCCTTGGCCTCCAACTCCTAGTCCATCCCTATTGTCCTTTCCCCTGCTTCTCGACTAACTCCTTGTCCCTTGTGAATGTGACTCAAAATGAAGGGCTCCAAACCATGGCCATAACTTCCAACAAGCGTAGATGAAGGACCAATAAACAAACTAACAACTCTATTGAGGGCTCCCTGTCCTTAATTCCTCAGCTTACCTCCAACACGAACAACTCTACCCTGACCGCTTTAAAAGAAACCCAAATCTGCTCCACCCCATCTAGTTTGGTTCTCAAGGACATCTCTGACAATCGCATTGACCTGGCCCCTCCCCAGAGCTTCCCTCATAAAATCTTCTGTGAGCTTGGTGGCGACTATTTGCTTGAGGTCATCCCTACCTGCAATTACTCCTCTATTTCCGCGTTTCTCCCTACAAAGCATACCATGGATTTGGATATCCTATCCCTTGTTGGTTCAGACAATGAGGACAAATTCAAAGGAGATCTCCCCACATCTAAATGATGGGGGAGACGGTTGGGATCCAAAAATAAGAAACCCTCCAGTAAGAAGCTAGGGGATATCCCTAATGGTGATTTGACCCCAATTATGGGGTCCATAGATCTTTGTTCCCCCCCCACATGTTTCCTCATGAATTGCATCTCTTGGAACATAAGGGGGCTTGAATCCCTTGACAAAAGATTTGTCATTAAGCAGTATTTAGATACTTGTAAATCCATGGACTTCTTGATGCTGCAAGAGATTAAAGCTATTGGCTATGTTCTTGATTCCAATATTAACTTCTTGTGGAAAGATGCCATTAAGTTCTATACTAACCACCCTAGGGGCAAGGGTGGGGTTGCACTTCTAGTTAACACGAGATGGGAGAATTATATCATTGGCAATTGGCTCTCCCTGTGTAACAGAACGGTGTGGGTTACTATTAATTACAATAACAATGTCTTTGGCATATGCTCCATTTATGCCTCAAATGATTTCAAGGAGAGAGAAGACCTTTGGGACTGGCTGGCTACTCTCCCTAATATCTCATGGCTTGTGGGAGGGGATTTCAACATGGTTGAATCCCAGGAGGACAAAATCGGTGGCCTTCCATTTGCTTGGAAAGACCTGGAAAAAGTACATTGGAATAGAATGAAAATGCTAAATACTTATTTGACCCCTTGGCTGGAACTGAGGACACGAACCCTAGCATATGGCACACCTAGTGCAATTTCCAACATGGTCCTTCTAGAATATACTCTAGACTTGACCGTTTCTATGCTAATAAAATTTTCTTCTTTGTTCTGCCTGATAACATGGGAAACTCTGTCCTCGTTACCTCCACTTCCCTCTCTGATCACCACCCTATCTCCACTTATTTTAGAATTAACAATTCCCCTGTGCACAACAAAGGCTCCAATCCCAAGTTTTTCCTTAACACTAGTCTTTTTAAAGATGAGGATACTCTTGTTGCCATTCATATCATTAGACTCATTAACAAGAATAAATTTCCCACCAGCTCTCACATGGATAGATGGAACATGAACATTCTTGCTTGGCAGAATCTGTTAAAAACCATTGGCCAAAAAAGGGCCAAAGATTATAGGTTCACTGAAAAAAATCTTTCCCCTGACCTTCAGAAAGCTGAATCTAACATCCAAGCCAATCCTTTGGACTATGATCTCATCTCTCATGTTGTCAATGCTAAGGAAGCCCTTAGACAACACCGGAAAATTAAAACCAGAGGCACCAAGATTAGATCCCGTGCTCACTGGCTGCAGTTTGGTGATTGGGGATCTAAATTATTCTTTAACCTCATCAAGCAAAAATATTCTAATGAAACTATAGAGAGAATTATAGTTGATAATCATGAAATAACTGACCTTGACAACATCAAAGAGGCCTTTCCTAAATTTTACCAAAATCTTTTTGCTTCTAAGGATTCGAAGGAGGCTTCCTCCCTTAGAAATCAATGTCGTTCTCTTATCTGTAATAGGATATCCAGTTTAGATGCTAACCTATTGTCCAAAGATATCTCCTTGGAGGAAATTGAAAAAGCCATTAACTCCCTTAATAATGACTAGGCCCCTAGGCCTGATGGCCTCCCAGTGGAGTTTTACAAGGCTAATATTAGATGGATCTGCAAAGATCTTCAAGATATTTACTCAGAAGCCCTAGCTAGGGGTTCCCTAGGTAGCTCCATCAATAGGGGTATTATTAAGTTGATACCCAAGGATGGGGACAAAGCTCTCATCAAGAATTGGAGACCTATCACTCTCCTTAATGTTTCCTATAAATTTTTTGCCAAGATCCTGGCTTTGAGACTTGAGAATATCTTGCCCAAATTTGTTTGTTCTACCCAAACTGGCTTCATTAAAGGAAGATATATTCTTGAGAATCTGATCACTGGTTGGGAAGCCATGAATTGGGCCAACTACTCTCAGCAAAATTCTGCTATGTTTCTTCTGGATTTCAAAAAAGCCTATGATAGGGTGGAATGGAGCTTTATCTCCATGATGCTTGAGGCCTTTGGATTTCCTAGTGTTTTCTACAACTCTGTTAATATGTTGCTCAATGATGCCTTTTCCCAGGTTGATGTTAATGGCTCCCTTTTAGATTCTTTCCCCCTAGGTAGATCCATAAGACAAGGTTGCCCCTTGGCCCCTGCCCTCTTTGTTATTGCCTCTAACACCTTGTATTACATTCTTAGAGATAACTCAATCTCCCCTGCTATTAGGGGCATATATCACCCTAATAATGAAGAGCTTATAAGCTGCCAATTTACTGATGGCACTGCTATTTTCTTTGAAGCTATTGCTGACAACTTTGAGGTTCTGAAGAAAAAACTCAATTTTTTTTGCACTATCTCTGGTACTCATTTATCCCACCAAAAATCAATTTATCTTGGTTGGGATGAGCAAACCCCTGATTGGTTTAAAAACTATGATTTTCAGTGGGGAGGTCCGCACAAAATTGTGAGATACCTGGGCATACCTTTCTCTATTGATCCCTCCCTTAAGGATATGTGGTCTTGGGTTAAAAAAAAATCACTAAGAAGTTGGATAAGTGGCACAATAGAGTTTTGTCCTTGGCTCGCAGAGTTCAAATCTGCCAAAAAAATTCTTTCTTCCTATAATATCTATTATTCCTCAGCTTGGATGTTAAGCAATTACCAAATCTTGGAAATTCAAAAGGCTGTCAGGAAGTTTCTCTGGTCTGATGGTAAAAGTAATAAAAAAATGCATGCTGTGGATTGGTGCCATGCTAATAAGCTCCTTGGGGGTCTTGGCTTGAAGATCTTAAACTCTAAGGGATTTCCCTTGCCGCCAAGTGGATCTTTCACTCTTTAGATGGTAATGATCCTTGGAAGATCCTTGTTAGGAACAATATAGAAAGGGGATTCCCCACAAATGCAAAATCTTGGAAGAATCTTCCTTTTAATGATCTTATTATTGGTAACTTTCCTATTGTTGTTCAAGGATCTGCTATCTTTAGATCCATTTGGAAAGCTTGGGATCATGTCAAAAAGTATATTACTAACACGACCTTCCATGATGATAATCAGCTTTATGGTGAAAGGTCCATTTGGTGGAGCTTACACTCTTCTAGCAAGCCCCTCGCCCTTTCCCAAGGCTGCTCTGCTAAACACTAGTCTAGTAAGGGCATCTCTCAATTGGTTGACCTCTTTGAGCAAGATAGATTAATCAGTTGGGATGATCTTACAAGCAATTTTGATATCCCCGCCTCCCAGAAGAAAACCTACAATATGATTCTCAAGGCCACCAAGGACCTTCCTACTACTTGCCATATGGACTCTCATAGATTTTTAAGTTGTGAATGGCCAGATGGGACCATTTTATCCAAAATCAAAGCTAAAAACATTTACAATGTGATTGGGCATACTGATGCCATCATTGATCATGTCAATTTTGTTTGGTATTCCACCCTCGACGTCTGCTCTTGGAAGAAATACTTTGATATATTGTGGAAAGGCCCTATTGAGCCTAAGTTAAAATGCTTCAATTGGCTTTTGATTCTTGATAGGCTCCCTATTAGAAAAGATAACTTTGTGGCTGATTACTATAATTTGTGCAGGTTACCCGAGACTGGTAGACATACTCTTCTTGACTGCATCTTTGCTAAGGAAATTTGGCATATGTTTGGTATCACTTATCCTATGAATTTTAGCATTCTTAAAATTGTTACTGGGCATATTGATGGGCTTAAGAAAGATACTAATCTGTTTTGGAAAATCCTCTGCTCTAATATTTTATGGCAGATTTGGAAATGTAGAAACGAAGAAAGGTATCAAAACAACCCCAGAGTTCTTACCGAGTCTTTTCGAAAACTCACATACTTTAAAATCTTCTTGCAGGTTTGCACTACCATGATGATTGAAAAATAAAAGCTCAAAAGGTTCCTGAAGATGGGTTATGCCACTTTCTTCATCTATGAGATGAAGGAAGGATATGTTTGAAGGGAGAATATGGATAACTTGTAGATGTTCGAGAAGACTTGCAAAATGCTTAACCAAGAGGTTAAGGAAAACAAGAACTCCAATAAGGACCAAATCCTTATGCTTGTGCAAATCCAGGAGAAGAAAAACATTGTTTGGATGGAGGGATCTAAGGGGTGGACTGCCTGGGTAGACACCCTTGATGATATCTTACACTAGTCTCTTGGTCTCCCTCTTTTATCTTTGTATAGGTCTCTCTGATATGTAAATTCGTGATGCTCCTGATGTGAGGCCTGGCCTCTCTTGAGCTGTACATTTCGATGTAATGGTTTTTGTGACCCCCCTATATATAATATAAAAAAAAAATGTTCTTGGCATAATGTAGTTTTTGTATGTTAATATACTTATAGTTTTATAGTATGAATCTAAGTTTAAAACCCATCAATTTTATCTCTTTGGGTCAACCCAAAAGTATGATGCACAATGGCCATTTTCTAACTCATTTGGGGAGATTAAAGACATATTTTAAAGTTAGATGAAAAGGATTGACAAAATTTGTCATTATATTTCTAAACTCACACATGAGTTTAATGTAAAAGATGACAAAAGGTTAGAATGTTCTTATTGTAGTTATAATTTATATTAACTAAAAAGTAATGAAGTTATAAAAATATTACTAAGAAAAATAGAATAATAAAAAATTCATATAAGTAAAAAATCAATAAATATTTTTTAATAAAAATATATTAAAATCAAGTTCTCTTTAAAAAATAAACTATATATATATATATATATATATATATATATATATATATATATATATATATAAAACTACATACATTTGTAATTTATATTAATAAAAAAAGAAATTATAAAAATATTATTAAATTTTTGAAGAAAAATATTTTTAAAAATATAAAAATTCATATAAATAAAAAAATCAATAAATATTTAGTAATAAAAATATATTAAAATCATTTAAAAAAAAGACTACAAATATTTAATTTATATTAACTAAAAATGAAGAAGTTATAAAAATATTACTAAGAAAAGCATTTAAAAGAATAATTAAAATTCATATAAGTAAAAAATCAATAAATATTTTTTAATAAAAATATATTGAAATCAAGTTTTCTTTTAAACAAATAAACTACATATATTTAATTATAATTATAATTTATATTAACTAAAAAATGAAGAAGATATAATATTATTCAATTTTTGAAAAATAATATTTTAAAAAATAATTAAAATTCATATAAATAAAAAAATCAATAAATATTTTATAATAAAAATATATTAAAATCAAGTTTAAAAAAAAAAATAAACTATATATATTTAATTTAGTTATAATTTATGTTAACTAAAATATAAAGAAATTATAAAACTTTTATTAATTTTTTGAAAAAAAAATAAAAATAAAAATATAATAAAAATTAATATATATATAAAAAAATCAATAAATATTTTACAATAAAAATATGTGAAGATCAAGTTTTCAAAAATAAATATTATTCGAAAAGACAGGCGGAAGGGGATGAATTAAACTAAAATTCAACTCAATAAAATTCACCTTATATTTCAAACCACCGTAAATTGATTTTCTCAGCTTACGGACACGGGTTTGACAAATACAGGAATTTGTAAGCAGCAACTGTCAGTTTGACAGACACGGGAGGGTGCATTTTGTTTTTTCAAGGTCTTACAATTACGGGCGTACAACCACAGGTAGTGAATTTGTATGCTCCATAGCCATTGCCCCTCATGATGGCCAACCAAGGTAGGAACAAGAGAATATAGTCATTGGTCTGTAATAAGAAATCTAATGGAATAACCTCTGCATTAATCTAATTGAATGTTATTGGGGAGTGGGAGACTTGTTAGAGCGCTGCCTTGATAAATACTGAGAGCATACAATTTAGTTTCCAATGTATGGATATAAGAAAACACAAGAATTAAGTTGGCTAGAGGTCGAGGGTTCAATCGACAACTGTAATCTACATAAATTTAGCTTGGGTAGGATGAGGATTCATTAGGGCCTCCTTCCAATCTCTGTTCAATGTGGCCAATCTAAATTTTGTATAGAGTGCCATCTGACCAATGATGGTTCCCAATGTAACCTCGTTTAAAATTCTTGGAATCAACTCTGAATATACAGTGACTTATAACATTAATATCACAATTAGTACATACGTATAACAAAATCCCAAATATAGTCCTAGAGAAAAAAATTTAGGAGATGAAACAAGACAGTCAAAAAAATTGAAAGAGATTGTTATTAATATATAAAGGAGAGGGGTTTATAGTGGGCCACCTTAATTTTGGGCTTCTCAAAGTCTTATGTGAAAATTTTGTACAACAGCTTATTTGGCAAGTCCCTGATTATAAAAATTGGTTTCAAGGCCACATCATCAAATATGATGCCACATCAGCATGCTTTTTTTCAAGGTATCCAAAAAGGCCCAAAATAAAGGTGAGACCAATAGTGGGTCACTGAGTCATGTATTATTGGTGCACTAATGTGGCATCACATGATTTGCCAATTTGTGTACATTATGGATAAAAATGTTTTGTAATTGGATATTAAGAATAAGTTTATTGGATATTAAGCCTACCTACTATAGGGCCCACTCAAGCCTACTTCTATACCCACCATTGGACCCCTACCCACTATGGGCCTCTTTCCCTTAGTTACCTCCTGAGTAGGATGATGGAGGCAACAACTTTGGCTCTTCTTCACCCACTTCCATGTTGATTTCAATCTAGGGATTAAACTAGTTGAGAACCAAGGTGTATATATACTCATTTGTGTTTCAAAATATAGTAAAAAAATCTTTCTTTTAGTTTTATTTTTTAAAGCAACAGAATAATATGGAGTTTGGTAGGATGGTCACGATGAAGGCAGCGTGGGAGAGTAGTGTACTAGCCCATGACCATGGGCTCATGATAGCCTGCATGTAATTGTTCCTTAGCGCATGCTTGGTCTGTTGTCAGGATCTAGTGTTGGGGGGTGTTTTAGTGCTTGGGGTAGGTTTCTTTTCAATTTTCTACTACTCATCTTTTATTGTGGGGTGCTGGGGTTCATTATCTGGTGTTCTATTTTTTGCGGGTGTAGAGGAGTGGTGTGCAGATTGTGTGAGTGTGGAGGATTTGCGAGTGTAGAGGAGCTATTGCGGTGTAGGTTGTGTTTCAAGGGGCTGTGGGGGAATGACAGAGGTCTCCAATAGTTTGGTGGTTGCTAGGGCAACGCCGTCTCAAGGTCTTTCTTTGGGCATGCATGCTCGGATGTTAGATTCTTCTTTTATGGGTGAAAGGTCCAAACTCCAAAAAGTGAATGGATGTTTTCCTCGGAACTGAGATCGTCTGGTTCTGGTAATTTTCCTTGAATTGGTGATGGAAGATATTTCTTATTGGAGAAAACATGTTTTTATTTGCAAGATCCTTGGAATTTGTATCTCTCTCTCGACATTAGAGTCTTGGATTTGCCGAACCTAGTATGTTGAGGGAGATTTCAAAATTCTGGTGGTTGCAAATGGTTATTTCATGGTTGATTTTTCTTGCATCTTAGATTAGAATCAAGTTTTTGAGGGAGGGCCTTATTTTTACAATCATGTTGGTTTGTTCATTAAGCCTTGGCATGAAGGATTTAATTTTGTAGAAGCGCTACCCTCAAGTGTTCCTATTTGGGTTCGATTGCCATGGCTTCCTTTGGATTTTTGGAGGGAGGTATTTGACACCAGGTTGCGGCTTTGCTAGGGAAACTAGTTTTCATTGCACAACATACCTTGGATAAAAAGGTATTTTCTTATGCTTGTATTTGTGTTGAGATTAATCTAAATAACTCTTTTCCAGATTCTTTGGAAATTTTTCTTGGCTCTGCTTCTTGGGTTCAACCACTCAATTATGAGTCTCTTCCATTTCGATGCTAGATTTTTCATGAGTATGGACCCCTGCAGCGTCAATGTCCTGGGGTTAAAAAATTGGCTAGGGTTTCTTCTCCTCCTCCTTCGAGGCCATGGATGGAGAAGAGGGTAGAGGTAAAGCTCCTATGATAGATGAAGCACTTGAGAACCTATGGTTTTATTCTTGTCAAGTCGCGGGCTAAAGGGAGAGGTCATAAGTGGTCCTTTAAGGATAGGTAGAGTGAAGCAGGTGTCAACCATTTTGAGGTCTTGGATAATTTGGCCTTGGAGGAGGGGATTCCTGTAGAGGTTTCTTCTAGGGCTAATGCTATGGGTTTTGATATAGTGCCAAAGTAGGCAATTGTTGTTAGGGACAAGCCTCAGGTGCAGGGGTAGGGGGAGTTTGGAAATTCTAGTGACTCTGAAGGGTTGTAGGATGATATTGTCTTAGTGGATTTTGCTAAGGAGGTTTTGACTTCAGGTAAAGGAAGGGGGTCCTCTCAGGCTCTAGGTGTGCAACAATGACCCCTTAAGAAAGGTCATTTTGATAATTCCTCTAAAGTTGGTCATAAGAAGGATATGGAGAAGATTAAATCTACTAGGGATTTTTTGGTGGAATTTGGGTCTGTTAAACCAATAGATGCTCACTTTTCCCAACCTCTTCCATGATTATTCTTTCCTGGAATGTAAGAGGATTGAATAGCACCTCCCGTCAAAAGGTTATTCATGATTTGGTTGCTATTCATTTTCCTGATCTATTTTGTGTTTAGGAGACTAAGCTTTTTGTTGACATCATGCTTCAACATGCTCCTCATATTTGGTTTTATGGAAGTGTCAGTGTATTGGCTCTCAGGGTAGCTCTAGCGGCTTGGCTTATTTTTGGGATTCACGTAAGGTTGTTCCTCTTTGGTGGATCTTTAGCCATTCTTCTATCTCCATGGTTGCTTTTATTTTGGAATTTGGTGAGACTATTCTAGTTACTAATGTTTATGCTTCATTTGATATTCATGGTAAAATTCAACTTTGGGCTCATATAAGGTAAATCTGATTATGTGCTCCATATCTGCCTTTGGTCTTAGCTAGGGATTTCAATTCTATGTTGAGTTTGGAGGAGAAAAGAGGGGGGTTGTCTAGGCTTGGACCTGATTCTGATCTCTTTTGATTTAATGTGGATTCTCTTGCATTAGTTGATGTGAAACCTTCTAATGGGATTTTCACTTGGAATAATCGACAGAGTAAGCAGGATGCGATCTTTGAACAATTAGATAGATTTCTTGTTTCCAATTTTTGGGTGGATGGCCACTTCATCACTTGCTCTAAAATTATTGACTAGAGGTGTTCAGATCATTAGCCAATTAATTTTTAGCCTCTTCATTTACCATTCCAAAGAATCCTCCTTTTAAATTTTAGTTGATGTGGCTTCGGGATTCTTCCCTACATGATTTCGTTGCTCAGTGGTGGAGAGAAAGGGCCCCTACTTATGGTACCGCTATGTTCTCTTTTGTTAAGAAGCTACAATATGTTAAGTATCATCTTAAGAGATGGAATAGGTTGTGTTTCGCTAACCTTTGAGCTAAGAAAAGGGAAGCTCAAGCATGCCTTGATGTGATTACTCACCAAATTTGAGACTTGGGATTTTCAGATGCTCTCGGGAAAGTTGAATCCCAGGCTGTGAGAAATGTAGAGGAGTGGGAGCTTCAGGAGGATATTTTTTGGAAACAAAAGGCTTGAATTGATTGGCTTTAGGAAGGGGATAGGAATACTGCCTTCTTTCATCATTTTGTGCAAGCTCATTTGAATAAGAGTTATATTTCTTCTCTTGTTAATTCTGAGGGTATTACGATTTCTTCTCTGTAGTCTTTGTTTGGAGAGGTTCGACAGTTTTAATCTGCTCTTTTTATGGAAGATTCACCTATGGCTGAGGTTGATGAGAATATGGTCCTTGCTTGCATTCATTCTTTGATTTCCAATGAGATGAATGATTCTCTTGTTCAACCGATTTCTATTTCTGAAGTGGAGAAAGTTGTGTTTGGATGAACAAGGGTAAAGCTCCTAGTCTTGATAGGTTCCCAGTTAAATTTTTCTAGGAATTTTGGGATATTATTAATTTGGATTTGATGGAGGTTGTTTGGGAATATCTCCATAGTAAATAGATGTTTCAAGCCTTGAATGCTATTCTTTTGGTTCTCATTCCTAAAAAGGAAGGTGCTGATAAGCTTGAATTCTTTAGGCCTATTGCTCTTTGTAATGTGGTGTACAAGATTATTACTAAATTGATTGTCAAAAGGCACAAACCGTGTCTTTCTTTTGCCATTTCTAAAGAGTAAGGGGATTTTGTGGCCGGCTGCCAAATTCTAGATGGTGTGGTGGTGGCCTTAGAAGTCATTCATTCTATGGTGACTTCAAAGTAGAAATCTATGTTCATTAGGTTGGACATGGCTAAGGCTTATGATAGGGTTAAGTGGCATTTTCTTTAGAAGATTCTTTTGGAAATTAGTTTTTGTCTTGATTGGGTGAGTTGGGTTACGAGTTGTGTTTCTTCTTCTTCCTTAGGCCTTCGCCAAGGGGACCCACTTTCTCCCTACTTGTTGATTATTATGGCTAAGGGGTTGGGCCAATTTCTTAAGCTTCGGGTTTCTCACTTGGCTTGATTCATGGGTGGCAGTGGGGGAATGGTTTACCAATGCTTTCTCATCTCCAATTTGTGGATGATACTTCTCTTATGGGGTTAGCTCATCTTCAAGAAGTCGAATCTTTTCGGAAAGCTTTAGATACTTACCTGGCTACTTCGGGACAAAAAGTCAATGATTAGAAGTCTTTTATTTTCTTTTTTCATACTCCCTAGGCTATTCAAAGGTAGATTGTGACTATTTTAAGGTTTCAGATTGGGTCTCTTCCTTTTTTCTACCTGGGCATTCCTCTTGTTGTGGGTAGGAAACCTAGGTCCTCTTAGTAGAAGTTGTTTGATAAGTTGTGAGGGAAGGTCACTCATTGGACTCATCAATGGTTATCTATTACTACTAGAGTGGCCCTTCTTAAGTCTATTAGCAAGGATCTTCCTATTTATAGGTGCTTTGTTAAGGCTGCCCCTATGTATTTCCTTAAGGAATTTGATGCACTCTCATGACAATTTCTTTGGAGTGGTAACTTGTCTGCTAAGTGGAGCCTTGTTAAGTGGGAAACTATGTGTAGGCCAAAGAAAGAAGGTGGTCTTGGTTTATGCTCTGCTATTTTGAATAGGGAAGCTCTTGCTACTAAGCTTTATTGGAATTGGTGTATTAGTCAACATAAGCTTTGGGCCCGTATTCTCAATCATAAGTATCTTAAAGGCGTCAATTCTTTTGATGTTCCTCGCTTTCCTTTAGAGGGAAGGGGTTCTATGATCTGGCATACTCTGAAAGTGGGGGCATAGTTGGTTAAGAGTGGGTTCTTTTGGATCTGTCATTCGGGGTCTAAGGAACTTTTTGGTTAGATTCTTGGGATGGGAACCCTCCTATCTTTTCTACTAATCTTTACCTCCAATCTCTGTGTGATATTTTTACTGATGTTGGTTGGGACACAGTTGAGAATTATAAGGTTGCTCAACATTGTAGGTCGATTGTTACTTTTTGATGGAAGCACTCTTCTAATTGGCCAGTAGGGGGATCTAAAGTGGATAGGCTTGAGTTGGCTCAGATTCTTTCTTTTCATGAATGTAATGCCTTAGGGGGCAGGATGTTTTGGCTTGGGTTGGTAGTGATTTTTCTGGGAAGTATTATGTTTCTACTGGATATGGGCAGCTTGGTAGGAATTTTTTTGGAGACATTGAGGTCCCTTGGTGGAAAGAAGTATGAAACTCATCTTTGTGGCCCAAGTGTAACTTTTTCATGTGGTTAGTGGTTCACAATAGGTGTCTTACTTGGGATAATTTGTGCAAGCATGGTTTGTAGGGCCCCTCAATGTGTGTGTTGTGTCATAATTATGAGAGTGTTTCACATCTCTTCTTCCATTGCTCCTTTTCTAGGGAGATTTGGCACTTGTGGTGGGGTGTGTGGAACATATCTTATTGGCATGTCTCATCTTTGGCTGAGTGTTTTGATCGGTGGGGCAAGGCCCCTGTCTCTTCTTCTTTTCTTCAATTTTCTTGGGCTCTTGGCCCCTTCTTTATTATTTGGCACATATGGATGGAAAGGAATTGCAATATTTTTCAGGATGTCATGATGGTGGCCCATCATTTGTGGTGGAAAATTCTTCATTCTTTGGGAGAAACTGTTGCAAAAAAATATGATTTTATGGAAGTGGTGGATCCTCGAGATGTTGTTTGGTGCAATCATCTTCATCTTCCTCCCCAGCAAGGATAGGTCATAAGTAGTCATGGTAGACATCTTCGTCAGAAGATAAATAAGGGGGAAGCTAGTCTCCTCCTTCTTAAGGAGTGTTGAAAATCAATATGGATGGGTCTTCATGGGGAAACCCTAGTCATACTGGCATTGGTGGAGTTGGTCGGGATAGTTCTGGGATTATTCAGTTTATCTTTTTTGTTTACAAGGGTCTTCACACTAACAACTTGATGGAAGCTCTTTCCATTTTATATGCTTTGATGCATGGCTGTCAGCTTGGGTGGAGAAGGATCATATGTGAGTCTAATTCCACTATTGAATTTGACACCATTTTTCAACAGACATTCGTTGGTGGTTCGACAAATCTTTGTTGGAAAAGCAATGAAATGACGAAAATATTTTCATCGCTTTTTTTTGTCACATGTCCGACGATGAATCAAATGTCAAAATAATGGCACAAATTTGTTGGTTGTCTGCAATCATAAAATGGCTCAAATGTTTGTCAGAATTTTGATGAAATGAGTGTCGAAAGAACACTAGAAGTTCATCACCATTTTGACGAAATGGGCAAGTATTTATGACGAAGCCTTCGTCACAGCTAAGCAATTTTGTCAGACCTTTTGTGTGATTCGTCGGTGAAGTTCATCAAAATTGGATGAAATGGGAAAGGAGTTACGACGAAGCCTTCATCATAGCTAAGCAACTTCGTTGGACCTTTTCTGTGATTCATTAGTGAACTTTGTCGAAATTGCGATGAAATTGACAAGGAGTTATGACGAAGCCTTCGTCGTAGCTAAGCAACTTCGTCAGACTTTTTCTATGATTCGTCAATGAACTTTGTCAAAATTGTGATGAAATTGACAAGGAGTTATGATGAAGCCTTCTTCACAGCTATAGAAACTTTGTCGGACCTTTTCGATGATTCATCAGTTGTGTTCGTCAAAATTTCGACAAAACAATGCAATTTTTTTTTAAAAATATTTGTTGAAATGTACCATCGGTGAGAGATCAATCAAGTTGCGTCCCTTCGTATTAAAATATCGAGCAATTATTTTATTCGGTCATTTTCCATGTTTATTAGATACCCGTTGAGACATCATGTAGTTTCACCGATGCCTTGAGTCTCTTCGATAGTTAATATTACATATCGCTTTGGTGTCACACAGTCTCATTGATGTTCTGAGTCTCACCGATAGCCAATAGATCATATGTCGCTATGGTGTCATGTAGTCATACCAACGTTCTGAGTCTCCCCAAGAATTATTCCTTCGGTCTTAAGTGTATCGCTATGATTCTCACCAATGATAACTTATCACTGTGACTTTGGGGGTCGCTGGGACTTTCCTTCGACTACTTAATAGATTACAATCAAACTTGAGCTTGAAATTACAAAATAGAATATCATGCCAATTAATTTTACCATTGCTATTCCATACCTTCAGCTTATGGTAGAATAAGTACCAAATTTCCTGAGCATAAAAACATTCAAAAAGAATATGTTTGATAGTTTCCTAAGTCCTACAGATACTGCAAATTTCAACACTTTCATGGTTAGATTTATAAGATCTATTTTTTTCATTAATGCAGAGGTAGGTAAAGGAGAAATAATTATAATTGTAACACTATTCATAGTCCAGTATATTATGTTCGTAATTTGTGTTCAATGGACCTCAGTTTTATCATTATACTGCCCATCTAATACCATATTTTAATCCAAGGTTCAACTGTCTCAGAACTAAAGAAGCACCTTCAATTAACTATTTAAAGTACTATAAAATAAGGTAAGACTTTTACTTGAGAAAGATTGGGTACACTTGTAGGATTAAAGTTCTCACAATCATTAGGATTTATTCGCACATAAACACAACCTGCTATGAAGTAATGGATGACTACAAGTTAGTGAAATAGTCCTTAATATGTGAGTGGTTCGCAAATTGATTGGTAGAAAATAAGGTTACAAACAGATCTACATGAAAAATTATGAGGACAATCTACTATAATCATCAAAATATATGAAAAGTGCAAAGGAAAGAGTTGAGCTGCATCTCTAGAGCCTAAAAAAAACACATGCAAGAAACATAAAAAAAAGAACAAACTAGTTTCTGGATGAATACAAAATAGTGCCTTCAGCAAGTGATTCATATGCTTTCACACCTGACATAGGACATTAAGAATATTTTAGTCTTCCTCTATGAAATTAACTACTTACAGAATAAACCCAGAAACCAATATTATATACCTCAATGTCTAGCTGAGGGTATGTATAAGAGAAAAAAAATTCTTCAATGTAATGCCAAAAAAATATCAATGTGTGTGTAGGTTTTTATTACTCAAAATATCATTTCACTACCTAAGGAAAAATACCAAAGTGATGTTTTAAATTGCAATCTTCACATAGGCTCCCTTATTGCTACACACACATATACAAGCATTATTCGAGCTCTAAACTATTCAAATATTAAGGATTTAATTAGCTATAAGATGGAAAGTTGTTGTTTAGACATAATCCATCATCTTTTACATATCTTTATTCACTCCTAGCGCTTCAGATAAATTTGTGTAAATGAGACAAAAATGTGAATCTTTTATGACAAATAAAATTCTTAAAAGGAGGGGGGAGAGAATTCTTGAATGTATAGAAAAGTATAACATTTTGATCATTATAATAATGAAACGAATCTTAAGTTTGAAGCATTAATATCATTTACAACATTTATGATCAAGAATGAATGTAAGTAGAGAAACTTTTGCATACTTGTAGATGGTACAAAATTTCATGGTTAAGTCGAAGCCTCCCATCAACAACAAGATCCAAATATCCGTGTATCTATCTCAATTGAGCCTCTAAACCCTTCAAAGTGTCAATTTTTCCACTAACCATTATGCACAAAATTTAAATTTTAGAGTTATGTCACCACTAAAAATAGAAGAAACAGAGCTTTGAAACCAAATCCACAGATAACACAATGTGGTATTCATACAAAGCCATACAAACAAACTAAACTTAGAACATTGGAATGGAAACAAGTTCAAATTATGATGCAGAGCATGGATTTAGGGTATAAAGAATTATTTTTCTGCCACCATGGTGAAAAGTTAGCACTTTCTTTCATCTTTGAATATTGGTTTGATGCTTCAAACGATGCATTTCTTATATTGAAAAGTGCATTACCTTATTGAGCTTCTCTTTGTTTCAAGAATAGTTTAATATTATCTACTTAATAGAGTCAACCTCGTGATGGTGGAAGCTCATTTGGACCCGCCCGCACCCCCTCACATCACTCTCAATTCCCCATACCCAATCATATAACATTAATCATTCATTCATCTATTAATAATATATAATATTCATTCATTCATCCATTAATAACATATAACATTCATTCATTCATCCATTAATCACATATAACATTCATTCATCCATTAATAACATATAACATTCATTCATTAACATATAACATTCATTAATTAACATATTCATATTCATTAATTAACATATTCATATTCATTCTTTCAATTTTTACATATTATAAAAAATATGGTTGTCATGATATGATTACAATCACTTTTTTTCTTTTTTTTCTTTTTTAAAGCTACATAAAACTGAAGTGGAGTATCATTTTCTAAATCAATATTTGTCCCCCCTTTAGTTGTTTTACCCTTTGCTCGTGATCTTAATGTACGCCTAGTCGTCTACTCATGACGTGGACACCGCTGTAAGGGGGTGTCTGCTGCAATAAGAAAGAAATGTTAAACTGATATGTTTTATTATTATTGTTACAAGTATTTTATTAATTAAAAGAACATTAGAGTGGTTCTCTTTACCTAATGGGTCCACATCATGTTCCTAAACTTTTGTTATAGACTCATGCTCAACATGCTGAACACCCTCTAAATCATGATCTACAGTTGAAACACGAAAGGTTACATTAATTAATACACCAATTGAAATTAAATATGTTTAAGAGAACATGAGGGTGGTCCTCTTTACGATGGGGCCACATCATGTTCTTGATCTTCTCTAGCCTGATCATGCTCAACACATTGATCATGCTCTACATGCTCTAAAGTTGAAACACGAAAGGTTACATTAATTAATACACCAATTGCAATTAAATATGTTTAAAAGAACTTTAGAGTGGTCCTCTTTACCTGATGGGACCACATCATATTACTGATCTTCTCTAGCCTAATCATTCTCAACATGTTGATCACGCTCTACATGCTCTAAAGTACTGGGATGCACACCATGACCTTCATCTACAGGTTGTGCTCCACCCTCACCAAGCTGCATTCCAATGTCATGTGCAGTATTATCATTGTTTGAATATTTAAAACAAATAGGCATGTAATTACTTTATGGTGGAAATTAATATTGAATAGATTGCACAAGTATTCAATTTTACATAAACTTTATTAAGTTTATTTACCTATGTGTTAGATGTAGTGGAAGGTTGTGTTTTCCCTGTCAAGACTCTTAGGCGTTCAACCATGACTCCATAGCCTTGTTGGAAGGCAATATTTAGGTCATCTTCTATGGGAAATCTGTTGAATTCAAAGCCCAACATTTTTGCATAAGATCATGAATTTTGCTTCTATGGTGTGATAAAACCAAAATTGTTTTCAATTTATTATAATTTGGATGCAATATTTCATTTATTGATACTTACAATTCATACGGCTAATTTCATATAACCATCAGAGCCAAGTTTGTGTTTCATGTGCTTTTCTAGTCTTGCCTTTGTTGCCTTCGATGTGTCGGGCAGCCTAGGAAAAGTTTGAAGTATGTTAGATTATGTAAAAAGAAAGAGTAATTAGTATATAATTGTAGACACCCATATTTAATCACTCCCATATGATCAAATTCCCCCCTTTATTCATCAATTCTGTAAATATTAATTTATTTAATTAATATTGCACTTCCCACATAAGACTCTTAAAGTGTTTAATTTAATAATTAAATACTTTATTTGGTGCTTTTATCTTCTCTAAATTAAATAAATACACCAATTTATTTAATTTAGTCATCCTAATCTATTGAATTAAAATCAATTTAAAATTCTTCTTTTCTCACTCCTTGTCACATCCTCCATAATCCATCTCTAATATGAATTAATTTAATTAATTCATATTTAGGGTGTGCATCCTCTTAATCAAGGATTAATGTCACATCCTCCTACATTTGCCACTTGTCTCTAATCTTCCATTAATTATCATAATCAAGTATTTGCACAACTTTAATCAAAGTCATTAACCATTTTTAGCACCACTTTTTAGTCAATTCTTCCATTTTTTCCTTTTTGGACATTGACCCTCTTTCCCATGAGAATTTTTAATTCTCATTTATTCATCCTATGTCTCTCTCCTCCCCATGTGAATTTTTAATTCACATTTTGTCTTTCCAAGGCTTCTAGAATATTTGACATGTCACCTCATGCACATGTGACCAATTCCCACCTTTTTGGAGACTTTCTCTTATCCTTTAGACTCTCCTAAGAATGTGAACTTTTAATTCACATTTATTTCTCCAACCACCTCTCCTTTTCCCATGGATATTTTTGAGGAATTCCAAAATTTCTCAAGTGTCCCTTTCACTCTCACTTGGGGACAACAAATTCCTTTTTGAGATCTTCTCACTCCCCAAGGTACTTGGAAGGTACTTGTCCTTCCTCCACCTCATGTACCTTTTGGCCACCTCATGTACACCTCACCTCCCTTAGCCACTTCACCATCCACATGTCAAGATGTGAGGGCTTGTGAGTTCTCAACCCACCATAGCCCTTCATCTTGACCTTGTTGGATCAATCTCAACCGTTGAATTCTCTAGAGAATTCAAATTCTCCTATAAATCCCCCCTCCTCAAGGGAATTTGGAACACTTAGCTATTTTGCAACTAAATGCTGCTATTTTGTGCACTCATCTAGCCTTCAATTACATTCACTTGCATTTACATCCAAGCATATAGTCAAATCCTTCATTTTTAGCCACATCAAGAGCCATCAAGGAGCATACATATCAATCCAAATTAAGGGTCAACCAAAGAGTTTCAGCTGCAAGGAGGAAGGTATAATCATTTATCTTCATTTAACATTTTCCTCTTTGTATTTTCAAATTCCTTAGGCTAATCTTGAAGTGTTTCATTATATTTTCCATAGCACTTTAATTGCTTAGAATAGGTTAAATATTTTGATATCACATTTCTAGCACGCCCGGTGGGACACACAAACGGGTTTCCATACTTCACGTTTGCTGTTGTTGAGATTTTTGCAGGAACACGTCATAGTGGGGCGACTACGCCCCTGATTTTTCTGCAGTGGGGTGATTGCGCCCCTGATTTTTCGTAGTAGGGCGACTATGCCCCTGATTTTTTCGTAGTGGGGCGACTGTGCCCCTGATTTACCGCAGTGAGGTGATTACACCCCCTGATTTACCGCAGTGGGGCGACTGCGCCCCTGACTTACTACAGTGAGGTGATTATGCCCTCTGGGTTGAAAATTATTTTATGTGCTAACATTTACTGTAGTGAGGTGATTAATTTTCAGCGCTAACATTTACTGCAGTGAGGCGATTATGCCCCCTTGGCTAAAAATTATTTTCTATGCTAACATTTACTGCAGTGAGGCGATTATGCCCCCTTGGCTGAAAATTATTTTATGTTCTAACATTTACTGCAGTGAGGCGATTACGCCCTCTGGGCTGAAAATTATTTTCTGTGCTAACATTTACTGCAGTGAGGCGATTACGTCCTTTGGGCTGAAAATTATTTTTTGTGCTAACATTTACTGCAGTGAGGTGATTACGCCCTCTGGGCTGAAAATTATTTTCTGTGCTAACATTTACTGCAGTGAGGCGATTACGCCCTCTGGGCTGAAAATTATTTTTTGTGCTAACATTTACTGCAATGAGGTGATTACGCCCTCTGGGCTGAAAATTATTTTCTGTGCTAACATTCACTATAATGAGGCAATTACACCCTCTAGGCTGAAAATTATTTTTTGTACTAACATTTACTGCAGTGAGGCGATTACGCCCCCTTGGCTAAAAATTATTTTCTATGCTAACATTTACTGCAGTGAGGCGATTACGCCCCCTTGGCTGAAAATTATTTTTTGTGCTAACATTTACTGCAGTGAGGCAATTACGCCCTCTGGGCTAAAAATTATTTTGTGCTAACATTTACTACAGTGAGGCGATTACACCCCCTTAGCTAAAAATTATTTTTTGTGCTAACATTTACTGCAGTGAGGCGATTATGCCCCCTTGGCTGAAAAATATTTTTTGTGCTAACATTTTCTACAGTGAGGCGATTACGCCCCCTTTGGCTGAAAATTATTTTCTGTGCTAACATTTTTTGCAGTGAGGCGATTACGCCCCCTTGGCTGAAAATTATTTTCTGAACTAATACTTTACTGTAGTGAGGTGACTACGCCCTCCTTGGCTGAAAATTATTTTCTGTGCTAACACTTTTCTGCAATGAGGCGATTACGCCCCTGATTTACTACAGTGAGGTGATTACACCCTTGATTTGTTGCAGAAGGGCGACTGTGCCCCCTAGAAGGTAAAATTGTTATCTTGGCTTCGATTTTCTTTGCTATTTTCTCCCTAACATTGTTCTTGCAAGGATACATGTGTTTTTTGCTAACTTTTTGTAGCATATTCTTGTGAAGTTGATGGAGAAAGCGGGATAAAACATCTAACGTTTGCTTGCAGGGCTATCCATTTGCTCAAACTTTTTAAACTATCCTTGCTGTTTGCATTAATCTAAGAACATAGTTTAATTAGAGGGAGTAATATTCATTGCTTGTTGTGCTTGTCTTTTTGTGTTACCCAAAGGGAGCATTAGCTTGTTTTCACTTTCCCCTTGCACTTCATGTGAGCCTGGGGAGTAGTTGGAGACGGTTAGTGCTTTCATTATAGTGGGACCTGCTTGGAGATTTCATCACCCTAAAAGATGATTCCAACTACACGTACCGGTGGGGTATATAAAGGGGGGAGAGCGAAAACTATACCCCAATCCAATCACGCCGTAATTAGAAGAGCGTCTAAGCTAGGGTGATACCTAGATAGACGTAAAGAGTTGGTTCGAGCCCTTCAGTATCTTGCTGGGGTTCCCAACTCACGCTTGTGACAGGTTGGTGTTCATAGTTATGCCTCATGTACCGAGAGTATATCAAGGACTCCCTAGACACCTTGTGCATCCTAGATTAAGACCTCTTTGGCCATACCCTTAACACTAATCATAGAGTTGTGTTTGCTTGAGAGTGTTTTCTTGTGAGAAACTAGTGAAATTTTGATAATTTGGCCTTATCATTGTCATTTTAAAGTCCTTTCCATAGTCATTTGCATCAAACCAAGCTCTTGATTTACCGCAGTGAGGCGATTATGCCCCTGATTTACCACAGTGAGGTGATTACTCCCCCTGATTTACCGCAGTGAGGCGATTACGCCCCCTGATTTACTGCAGAGGGGCGAATTTGCCCTCCTAAACACCTGAAATCACCCCATTTGGATCTGTTTAGCCTCTAAACCATCATTTAACCATTCCCAACCATTATCCCATCATCCCAAGCCTCCATTTTGTCACTCTAAACCTCCAAAAAACCTCTATTTGACCATTTTAAACCTCCATCTCATCATTCCAAACTTTCGTTTAACCATTCTAAATCCCCATTCATTCTCCACAATTATCTTCAATCCACCCGTTCATTTTAATTTCCCCCTAATCCATTCAAAAGTCCATACCCTCACCTAACGACCACCATAATTTTACCATTTACATCACCAAACACCACCCATAACCAAACCGTCTTAACCTTGTATTACAAAGTGGTTACCTAAATTGACCATAGCACTTGAACTTGATTATTAGTCTTTAACTTTGACCCAAATCAATTTTCTTCCATCTTGAGGTGAATTCGATGTCGTAAGTTATCATCCTCGGCCCAATCAATCCATTCCTATCTTAAGGTGGATTTGATGCCGTGATCATCCTTTTAATCAATTAAAGCTCTTCTTCATTAAGGGTAACCTCCTTGGTTAAACTCAAGGTCTCTCTCATATCTTGTATCATCCAAATCTATCAAAATCGATCATTTGATCAAATTATCCAATCAACCAAATCACATCCATTCAACCAATGCAATCCTATTGATCTTAATATTCCAATCCAATTCAATCAAAATCTGATCCCATCAACATCCGATCCAATCCAATATATCCAAACAAAATCTGATCCAAATCCAAACCCCATCCAAATCAGATCTCATCCAATCATAATCAAATCATTCGTCAAAAGCATTTTTATAATCCACTCATAGCACATTTGCATGCCCATTCAAACCCGATCACAGGCAAAGAAAATGGCCGACCAACAAGCCCAGAATGCCCAATCAAACAACCCTCAAGATCCCAACAACACAATGAACACCTCATCAGATCCTAACAAGGGTACTAAGATCCCTCACGATCCTCATAATAGTACTTCATCACACTCCAACATCGAAAATCAGAACAACTCACCACTTGGTGAAGAGAGTATGGCTAATCAACCTGAACTCACACTTGAGGAACATTTTAGTAATCCCGCCAATGTGCAAATGACTGACCATCTGCTTGAAAAACATGGAGAAGAAATTTTAGCCCACTTAATTGATAAGGGTGTCAAACCCCCCTCGGGTGTTGACTTGTCCAAATATAGGAGTGCCCCATCTAACGTACTTCAAGGTTCACAAAATGCACCAGAAGGTCCATACTTCCCTAGTGTTCCTCCAGTTGAGGGTTGGCATCAACCTAAATTTGGCAATGTCATTCTCTATCAGGTTAACCATCCCTCACACGCTTCGACCTCAGTTAGGGGAGGTCCTCAAGTGCCTGATCCCAATAATCCTTTTGCCTATGGTATGCCACAAAACGTTCCACAACCTCTGCCATTAACGTTAACAGCACCCCCTCCTCTGAATCAACCTACAGTCAACATTGGGGGCACCTCCTTCACCACATCGCTTCCACCTCCTAGGACCACAAATCTACAGCTTCACCAACCCAACATTCTACCTCAATTACCTTCACAAGGCACACCCCAGCTGAATGTTTCAGGTAGTACCCAACAACCCCCTTTACAAAACGCTTCTACGCTACCTCATCCATCTCATTAGCAACCACCTATACATAATGCTTTGGTCTCTTCACAACAACCACCCTACCAACCACAAGGCAATCCATCTCAACCTATTACTCAGACCATATCCCCTTTTCTCGCATCCATTTTGCGCCTGCAGGATCAACCACAACACAATATCCCATCACGGCCCATACAACAGTTGACATCACAACAACAACAACCCCAACACTACTACTATCACAATCAACAACAACTGCACCAACAACCACCTTATGTGACCTCCCAACAATCACAATAATACCTTCAACACCAACAAACCAATACGCAACATCCCATCCAAGCTCCTCAACAACCTACCCCACACTTTTATCAAACAAATCCGTACTATACCCCACAACAACAACCCTCGTATCAACAAAATCCCCTGTCTTACCAGCAAGGCATACCATCATCCAATCATCCAAACCTGTATTTCAACAATCCGACCCCCTTTCAGCAGGATCCTTTATCATCCTATCATCAATATTCCCCCAACCCGCCACCGGCTAACTCGGATCTGTTGGAAATCAAAGCCGCTCTGAAAGACCTTCAAGTCGGGGCTACCAAACAATCATTCAAATTTGAAGACATATGTCCATATCCATTTGATCCCTCCATCTCATTAATCCCATTTCCTAAACATTTTGAGATACCAAAGTTTGACAAATACAAGGGAAAAAAAGACCCTAAGGCTCACTTGCAGGAGTTTTACTCCCAGTGTCAAGAAGTTATGTACAATGACAACTATCTCTTGTGCCTATTCCCATGAAGCCTGGCAAGCCATGCCTTAGATTGGTTCATGACTCTCGAAAAAGGGTCCATAAAAACTTTTGCAGACCTGTCATAAAAGTTTTCATCCTACTTCTCTTTCAATTTGGAGAAGGATATGGACACCTTAGATCTCCTCAAAGAGAAACAATGTGAGGGGGAAACCTTTACTAGCTACCTACAATGGTGGCGTGCATTAGCAAGCGGAATGAAGACCCCTCTGAAGGAAAAAGACATGGTCACTCTTTTCATAGAAAACTCTCATCCTGACATGGCTCATAATTTTAGGTTACATTGTGTCACCACTTTCACAAAGATATTAGAAAAGGGGCCCATCCTTGAACATGCCCTTATTGCCAAAGGACACATCAAAATACATAGTCATGATAAAGAGATATCATTTGGCGATAAACCACGATTCTGGAACAAGATCAAGAATGCAGTGAATGACAGCGTGACAAACACTAAACACATCCAAGTGGCTAATACATCCCAAAAACAACAACCGTCTGTACCCAACACCATATCTATACCATAGGGGGCACCTCGTCCTCCTCAACAGTCAAACCAGAACAATCAGGGGAACACAAAATGTCAATACACTCAATTAGGAGAACCTCTGAGTGTTGTTTTTAATAAGTTGTTAAAAATCAATTATCCCATCACATACCCTATCACCAAGCCATTTGATGAGTCCAAACCCAAGCCCGCATGGTTTAAGGAAAATGAGTATTGTGAGTTCCATAAAATCAAAGGACACTCTTTAAACAAGTGTCAGGGTTTGAAAAACTATGTCCAAGATCTCATTGATCGAGCTGATATCAAGGTTGACACCAGTCAAGCCTCATTGTCCAATGTTCAATTGCAGATATATTAGAACGCCTTTCCAAACCATAATCAAGGCCCAAGCACATCTAGCAATAATCCACAAGGAAACAGCACAAATAATGTGAGCTACAAGAATGTGCCCTTTAATTATGAGGGTGTTATTCATTACATTGAGCAGGTGGAGCCCCATGTATCTATGATACATGTTAAAGCCAAAGACCCTCAATGTGCTGTTACTACACAACGAGCCTGCATCACTGTCCCTGCAGCCTCTACACCCGCCAAATCAACTCCTGTAAGCTCTCAGTACAACATCCTTGATCACTTGAGAAAGACCCCTACTCATATATCCATTTTAGATTTGCTTAAGTCTTCCCCGGTGCATCAGGAAATCCTCAATAGAGCCCTGCAAGAAACCCATGTCCCAAATGACATCAACCCCGCACAATTCCAAGCTTTGGTGGGATATTTGGCTTTATCTCATCAACTGCACTTCAGCCAAAACGATATGCCAAACATCGATGTCAATCATAATCACCCCTTACATATCGAAGTTGTGGTTGCTCGCCATAAAATAAAAGGGGTCTTGGTAGATAATGGCTCTCCCGTCAATTTGTGTACTTTGAAATTCATAAAACAGGTGGGGTATACTCAAGCGGATTTAAGTAACCAAATCATCACAATCAAAGCCTATGATAATGCAGAAAGAAATTTAGAAGGAATTATTAGTCTTCCTATCCAAGTGGGACCTATGGTCCAATATACTACCTGTCATGTCCTTGATCTGGACTTACCATATAATCTCCTCCTTGGCCGCCCTTGGCTCCATGCTATGCAAGCAGTTCCCTCCACATACCATCAGTGCCTAAAATTCCCTGTCAATGGACAAGAAGTCACCATCTACGCTGACCCCCAACCATTTCAATATTGTCGCGCTTTAGAAGCGTCATTCCCCCATTTACATTATTGTCCCGGGGTTGAAATGGAGGCATTCCGGTCATCATCCGCAAACCCACCCTCCATCACGATATCCACTCCATCCTCCACCATTGATCCTATAGTCACCAAAGTCTAGATCATTGACAAAGGGTGTGGTGAATACGAAATGCATAGGGCTCTCAATGTAGCAACCATGCCACCGTCACCACACAAGTATGGTCAACCTTCGCATGCTACACAAAAGGAAGACAAGACTATCACCTTCAGTGGTAAAAACATCCCTACCACCACTTTTAGATCCCCAAGTGTCAAGATAGATGCACCAGAAGAGGACATAAGCCAATGGGTCTACCGAGAAGAACCCCAGCCGGACCCTCCTCTAAAGTAATATTTTTAGGAAGCATATCCGTGGTTATCTAAGTTTGCAGAAAAATATAACTACCAAGGCAGGGGCCTAGGTAAAGAAGAACAAGGGCGGTTGCAACCTATTGATACACCAAAGTTACCAAAAAACACAGGCATTGGGTATGACAGAAAATAGAAAATCCCTACAACATCACCTAATACTTCCAATAGTATCGCTGTGGACAATGACTCTTTGGAAGACATACCCGAGGAGGAATCCATTATACATGCATACGATGACGTCGATCACACCGACTTATCATCCATGTTTGAATGCCTATCCGTCTGCACCATTAGCCTATCTCTTTGTCACCCTGAGCTTATTGATTGGGACCTACGTAATACTACACCTGCCAATATGTCTGCGGATACATATGTCAACCTTATGGGATTGGGGGAGGATGAACACTCCAGTCGCAAAAATAAGAATAAGAAAAGTAAAAAATGGTCATCTAGTGAAAACCTCCCTGAGGCGCTTCCTGACCTTGAAAAAGTAAAAATAAAGGATGCATCTGATGGCGAAAACCTCAAAGAGGCGCTAGATGATGGAGATGTTCATCTTCCCCTTATAGGAACTCAGTTATCTGCCCGATCATCCATTCTAATTGAAGAGACTCAAGAAGTTAATCTGGGTACTATTGAAAATCCTAAAATCACCTATGTGGCTAAGTCACTCTCAGAACAAGAGTATCTAGTCATCATGCAGCTACTCTGAGAAGGAATCATCAACTTTGCTTGGTCATATTCAGACATGCCAGGCTTAGACCCTGCCTTAGTGGTTCATCATCTAGATATTCGCCCAGATGCCAAGCCTGTCAAACAAAAGCTCCACAAAATGCACCCACAGGTAGTGTTGTTAGTCAAAAAAGAATTGGAAAAGTTACTAGAGGCAGGTTTTATTCAGCCAATTGACTACTCTGAGTGGATCTCCAATATAGTTCCAGTTGCCAAACCAAATGGAGACATTCAGGTCTACACAGATTTCAGGGACCTTAACAAGGCCTGCCCAAAAGATGACTTCCCTCTGCCTAACATTGACATGTTAGTCAACCTCACAGTAGGACATGAGATGCTCTCCCTTATGGATGGCTTCTCTGGTTATCATCAGATTCGAATCGCACCTGAGGACCAACACAAGACTACCTTCACAACACCCTGGGGCACTTTCTGTTACCATGTTATGCCCTTTGGTCTCAAAAATGCGGGGGCAACATATCATAGAGCAATGACAGTCATCTTCCATGACCTCATCCATATCATCATGGAGGATTATGTTGATGACTTGCTAGGAAAATAAAAAACACGAGCAGAACATCTTACTGTCTTGAAGCAGATCTTTGAATGGTTAGAACATTACAAGTTGTGGCTAAATCCAAAAAAGTGCGTCTTTGGGGTTACATAAGGAAAATTGTTGGGTTTTATAGTCTCCCGAAGGGGTACTGAAGTTGATCCCCCCAAGGTAAAGGCTATTCTAGACATGCCACCTCCATGCAATCTGAAGCAGTTAAGAAGCCTATAGGGGAAGATGCAGTCCATCCGTCGGTTCATAGCCCAGCTAGTAGATAAATGTCAGCCATTCACCTATCTTTTGAAGAAAGACTCCACCTTTCGATGGACCCAGCAGTGTCAAATGGGTTTCGACAAAATTAAGGAATATTTAGCTCATCTGCCGATCTTGATGCCACCTATTCCAGGAAAACCCCTCCTACTTTACATCTCTGCTACATCAGTCGTGCTAGGGGCATTATTGGCACAACATGATGAATCGTTCAAAGAGAGGGCAATCTACTACATCAGTCGAACATTGGTTGGCTATGAGTTAAATTACTCCCCCATGGAAAAATCTTGCCTTGCGCTAGTCTTCAGCACACAGAAACTTCGTCATTACATGCTCAGCCATCTGGTCAAATTAATCGCTAAAATTGATCCCCTGAAGTATTTGTTATCTAGAACCACTTTGACTGGCAGCATGGCCAAATGGGTCATGCTCCTAAGTGAATTTGACATAGAGTATGTAGAGCGAAAAGCCATAAAAGGATAAGTCATTGCTGATCAATTGGTTGAAGCACCATTAGTAGATGCCTACCCACTAGACACTAAATTCCCAGATGAAGAAATCTACACAATTACAGAAGCACCAGCCTGGACGCTATATTTTGATGGCTCATACACTCATAGTGGATCTAGAGTAGGAATTCTATTAGTCACCCCTCAAGGTGACTACATCCCAAAATCATTCAGGATAGCATTCCCATGTACCAACAATATGGCAGAATACGAAGCTCTCCTCACCGGCCTCAGAATTGCAAAGCAGTGGCACATAACTCATTTGAAAGTCTTTGGTGATTCTTTGCTAGTCATTAGACAAGTTAATGATGAATTCCTCATGAAATATGATAAACTGTTACCCTATAAATGCATGGTGGATGATTTCAAGAAATATTTCACTTTCATACAATTCGACCAAATCCCTCGGGTACAGAATAAAGCGGCAGATGCAATGGCCACTATTGGTTCCCTGATTGACATGCCTAAAGACTGAACAGAATGTGAGTTTCTTGTTGAATAGCTTTTAATCCCTGCATATGATGTTCCTGAGACTGATTTGGTGTGCAATATTGTAGGTCCCGCCTCCCCTTGGTATCAAGACATATACACTTATCTCCATGATAATATCATACCCCCAGAACTTACCCACAACCAACACAAATCCTTTATCCATCGCTCTTCTCGATATATCATTGTTGGTGATACGCTCTATCATCGCGGGTATGATGGAATCCTCCTTAGATGTCTAAATGAGACTGAGGCCCGCACAGTACTAACAGAAGTACATGGTGGTATTTGTGGAGCTCACTCAAATGGTATGGCTCTGGCCAAAAGGATCCTACGAGTTGGATATTATTGGCCTACATTAGAACATTATGCTTGTGAATTTGTAAAGAAGTGCCTTCCATGCCAACAACATGCAGATTCGATTCACGCCCCAGCACAAGATCTTCAGCCCCTCCTAGCACCGTGGCCCTTTTCTCAATGCGGTTTCGACTTGATTGGCAAGATTTACCCACCATCGTCCGACGACCATACATTCATCATTACCGCCACTGAATACTTCACCAAGTGGGTGGAAGCAATGCCCCTTTCACAGATCACCGGTACTCAGATTTCCAAATTCATCCTCTACCATATTCTCTGTAGATATGGTATCCCATCCACCATTCTCTCTGATAACGAAAAACCTTTTAAAAACCAAGCCATGAAACACCTTTGCGACACCTTCCATATCCAGCACTGTTGGTCAACGCCTTATTACCCCCAGGGTAATGGTCAGGCAGAAGCAACCAATAAAACCCTTATCTGTATCCTCAAAAAGGGTGTCAATAACACTAGACGAGATTGGCACCTTCATATTCATCCTGCCCTCTGGGCATACCGCACATCCATCTGCACCCCGACATGCGCCACCCCCTATTCTTTAGTATATGGTGCTAAAGCCATCTTGCCAATTGAAGTTGAGCTCCCATCACTGAGGATTTCTCTAAAGAATCTTATCAATGAAGAAGATGCTTGAGTTGCACGGCTTGCATAGTTGGAACTACTGGATGAGCAAAAAATAAAAGCCTATGATCATCTGCAAGCATACCAAAATCGCCTCAAATGTAATTACAATAAAAAGGTTTGTCTTCAGCAATTCCAGGTGGGCGAGCTTGTTCTTAAGGAGAACCAGCGCACTCAGCAAGACCGGGACAAGAAAGGAAAATTTGAGGCAAACTGGTTAGGGCCTTATATCGTAGCTACCAAATATGGATCCGGGGCCTACAGGTTGACTACTCTTGAAGGGGATCCCCTTGACAAACCTGTCAATATCATCCATCTGAAGAAGTTCTACGCCTAAGTCCGCTTGGTAATCCCACCAAAAAAGTCAAAAAAATAAAATAAAAAAAGTTAAAAAATAAAAAAAAATCAAAAAAATCCAAAAAATCCAAAAAATAAAATAAAAAATATAGTAACAAAAAATAAATCCGTCTTATGGTGAAAACCACCTCTTGGTGGCACCTTGGATAAGTATGGATGGTAAAAACCTGGTGACAGGCATCATCCGTAGAGGGCTTAACCATTATCTACCTGGCACCCTAGTTATTTTATGCTTTCATCTGCACTATCATCCTCACCTACCTCAGCCTAGGCCACTTGGTATATATTGATTGAGCATTGGATGACCCATCTAGCCTATCCCCCATTCTGAGCTTTTCTGTGTCCCACTTTGAGCTTATGTCATTCATTCCCTTTGTCGCTCAGTCCATGTCACCATCTAGGATCATCCATCGTGTCAGTCTCCATCTAGATCTCATCCTTCCGCATCGCCAGTCGAACTACGTTGCCCTTGCGCTTTCACGTAGGCAAGGTTGGTCATTTGATCCTCCCCCGAGGCATTTGTCTGTCGTGTTTTGTCCATCATCGGTTACCATTGTCTTCTTTCTGCTTTATCCATGGTCTTTTCATGAACTACGAGGGCTCTGCGCTTTCACGTAGGCAAGGCTAATCTCTGATTGGCCCCCGAGCCCCTAGGTTTGTAGGATGTGTCAGTCTATGTCTCCATCTGGCCTGTTATTCTCAAATAAACTCTGTAAATTATCGAAAGATTTAGTTAATAAAAACCATCTAGTGTCAAACTGGGTCATTCTAGTTTAGTATCCATCATCATTCTCAATAGGATGCATCCTTCCTAGCAGACCTCATCGATCCTATCCATCACCCTGATCCTATGGAAAAGGACGTTTTGATTTTAATTGTGATCTTTCGATGTTTTGGAATTTATTTGTCATTTGAGCTCATTATCAACACTTGTCATGGTCACCTTGATCCATCATATCATGGTGTGCTTTGACTAGTCGACATACGGGTTCATCTTGGTCTTTTCTTTGTCACTGCCTTTTTTGGTTGTCCCACGTAGTACCCACTTGGATCCATGGGGTCTTGTGTTACGTTGGGACATCCTTCTGTGTTTGTGGTTATCCCAATGCTTGGCCCGACCAAGGTCATCATGACCTTGGGGTGTTGGGGTAGCCCCCTTTTTGCTTGTTGTGTTTTTTTCATGCATTGGATGCCTACTGGCCCTGGTCTTATATATTAGGGTATCTAGTATCTTATGCTATAGCAAATATCAATGCTCCAAAGATGGCAACTCATATTAGGATTGCATTTCATCATCTGTCGCATTACATTCACCCTATGATTTTGGTTGTGCAAATACTTTTTCCTCTTTCCCATTCTTCTCAGGATACTCATGATTTTCGACAGATGCCAAATGACACCCATTCTCACAATCACTACATACCCACTTTCCATTATCCTGTCAGTTCTTATTGGTACTTATGGCCATATGTTACTTCCTATACAATTAACAAAGCATTATTGCATATCAAAATCATTCTATTAACCACGCATTTGTCACCACCTGCATCACCACATGTTAGATCCATGCATACATCACCACCTGCATCACAAAGTGTCAGACTCATCATACATCACATCCTGCATATGTAAAATGTCCATACAAAATCCATCATACACATATACATACATGATAAATAAGTTGACTAGGCATCCATACATATAAATCATCATATATGCAACATGTGTACATATCACCATAAACATCTAATATCATCCACTTATGCATAAATAACCCAAAATACCCATCCACATAAGTAGGAAATATCATATAAGCATGCATACAGTCACCCATAACAAAAAGAAACGTACTACATAATGCCAATAAGAACTATCTCATGTCATAATAATATAATGTGTGTGTCACATACATCAAAATCTATCATATATCCATCACATAATCAAATACAAAATCCAGAGATGTGGAACCTCTTTGATATCTATCAATAAATCCTACATGCTCCACCCTGCATCTGTCAAAATCTTAGTAACCTATCACCTCCCTAATGAGCTACCCATGTTTGATCTCTTGGGAGAATCCGGTACTGATCTCCTATCTGGTGTAGCACCCGGTGAATCGCTGTAACCTCGAGTCTGTGTCCCTAGTGACTGGGATGGCACCGGCATCTGGGGTGCCTGTCGAGTATACTGAAATATTTGCTGGGTCAGGTCTAGAACTGAATGATAGTATGCGGCCATCCAAAATCCTGTCTCTCTTGCATTCTCCTCTCGCTCTGCAACCTGAACCTGAGCAGAATTCTGATCTTGATGATGCCTATCACTATCCCTCATAATCATCCTCCTCTCCTACTCCCAGGTCTCCTGGGATAACCGTAATTGTGCCATCTCTGTCTGCATCTGATCTCTCATCTCCTCAGCAGCCACCACCCTGGCTACTGCTGCATCCCTCTCTCTCTGTAATTCATGCATATCTCTCCCTATCACATCACTGCCCTGCATAGACTGCCACTGTGCCACTATTGCATCCCACTCCCCTTGCAGCATCTGCATCCGTCTCTCTGCAGCATCTCTCTCTGTGTAGCCTGCACTTGAACCACTACTCCATCCCTCTCCCCCTGCAGCTCCTGGACTCTCGACACCACTGCATCGCGCTTGCCCTGCAGTACTAATACCTTTGAGGCTGCCTCCTCTCTCCTTCTCTGAAGAGAATGAATTTGTGCCTCTATCAACTCTCTCTCATCCTGCAGCACCTGAACTTGTGCCTGTGCTATATCCCTCTCTGCCTCCACTGCCTGTACCCATGCCTGTGCTACATCTCTCTTCGCCTGCATAATATGAACCTATTCCCTCACCTATCTCTCCCTCTCCTGCATCACTCCCATCTCTCCCACCGTCTGCTCTAAGCAAAACACTCTATCCCGTAGCTCATCTCGCTCCTGCCAGAGATCATCCACCTGCTTCCCACTATTAGATGATATATGATCAGTCATCCCCACTATCGCCCCTCTGGCCTGTAATATAATAGTCTCCACTTGTAATCTATCACGGTCCCAACTGACATCAACTAACTCATCTCGTAACCCTTGTATGTCAGCCAACAGTACCTCCCTCTCTCTCCCCATCATATCTACCATAAATCTATCAACTCTCTGACCTACTACTGGTGCTCTCGATAACTCAAATCTGAGTCTAATCACCTCTGCCTCTACCACCCTCAACCTCTAATCTATACTCTAATCTATACTCTGAAGACTCTCCATAGTGTCTCTCGGCTGCACAGTCAAATCCCCTGAGGAAATGACAGGAACCACTGCCAATGGCTCTACATCCCAAACATCCATATCCGGCACATCGTCGTCTATCTCCATAGCCTCATCACTCTCCCTATCCTCCTCCTGCTGACCTTCCAAGTCTTTCATGGAAGGACAGAATCGCACTCTCCACAGCTGCCCATGCCTCCCCACTCTCATCAATCTCCTCGGCTCTCCTATCTCCGGCTGCTCCTCATCCTCACTCTCCTCTATCTCCATAATGGGAGGCTCCTGCCCTGATACCATATGCCTCCCTCTACCATCCCCTACTCCCCATCCTCTTTGGCTGACGCCTGGCCTCAATATCCTCTCGGGCACCCTCCTACTCTGTCATGGTTTGTACCCTCATCAGTCGCCTCCTACCCACTATCAACTCTAGCTGACTCCTGGCCTCCATCTCCTCCTGACCCCTATCCTACTGTTCCTCCCCTCCCTGCTCCGCTCGTACCAACACTCTTCTCTGTCGTACTCTGCCCCCTATACCAGTTTGTGGGCCCCCTCTACCCTCCACTGCGTGTATCATCTCCACCTCTAACTCCTCCTGTCCTCCCACATCTGGCTTCGGATCTCTCCTACTCTTCTATCCTCCCGCATCTAGCTCCGGATCTCTCCTCCCCTCCTATCATATCGCCTCTCTCACCCTCCTCCGCTACCCCCTGGTCCCCCTCCTCCTCCTCCTCCTCCTACCTGCTCATCCCACTACCTCCATCCTCTCTCCTCCCATCTCCAGCTCAGGACCTCTCCCACCCTCATGTCATACTCCCTCTCTAGCCCCACACCGCTCATCCTCTAATCCAAATTCGATGGCTCCTACAATCAGCACCAATGGTGTAATCCTCTCCCATAGGTGGTTGCGAGACCACCGGTCATATCGCTTTGTCACTCCTGCATCCTCTACTCCCACACATATCCCAGGATAGGCTACCTGCACTGTCGCTGCCGATGATGCTCTGGCCTCTGTAGGGCTAATCGCACGCCCCCATGGTCGCTCTCTGGTGAGCCGCCAAAACATCACCGATGCACTAGGAATATCCTGTGTCAACCCAAACTGTCTCATCACCCTATCTGGTCGATGCATCTCCACTATCCGCGGAAGAATCCCAATCAGGACACATTGAGCCATAAAATACCCACTCTGTCTCGCAGTCTGCTCTCTCCATCCCCTGAAGCGTCGATGCATATATGGTTGCCACACTATGTCTCCCTCCTCCAAATCATCTACCATCCTCCTCTAGCCCTCCACATCTCCCAACCCCTTATGCCAAATAACGCAGCCCCTCGTCTCTCCATACCTCCATGCCAGTGGCTCTATATCATCCACATCTCCCTCCCGAATAACAATCGGTCTCGTCACCATAATATGCTCCCATGCCCACACCTGTAACAGGGTCATGTGTGTCAAACTAACTGCCTCCTGATAACAAATCAGATGCATATCTCTATACAACTGGGCTAGTACATAAGCACCCCATGCAATCTGTCCCTCTCGCCACTCTACAATATGTCAAATTTTCTCCATGAACCGCAAACTGCAATACCACCTGCTACGATCTGGCAGCAATACCCCACTGATCAACCTAGCTAAGAATAAAGGCAAAGTTGGTACTCCCACTGTAAGGAATCTATCTAGATCCAACTGTTGACCTTGCAGCGGTAGGGCAACATGACCAAATAGCACTATCATAGTTTTCCTCAACTCGGCCCTGCTCGACACCACATCACTCAACAAAATCCCTAATATCGGGTGTTTTAGGATGCGCCATACATCCTCCAGTGTCACCGTAATCTCCCCCGTCAACAACCAAAATATCGATGTCTCTGAGGTCCATCTCTCTATCAGGGCCGTAAGCATTGCTCGATGTGCCCTCATTACTGGCACCTCTAAAAAATGCAATAACCCAGCATGCTCTAAGGCCGCATGATCCACGCCCGTCATCGCTGCTAGAGTCGCTGTCAATGCCTCCGACCGTCGCTCATGAGTCCGTATCTGCCCTAAACCCTGCATCCACATCAACCATTTATCAGTGCACAATCTTCCTGGCCCCGGAACATCTTTCTTTTTATTCTTTCTTCATCCTCATCTTGCCCCCTATCAGGGCAGTCTCTTTTTTCTATCATCCGTTGCCCCATCTCTCTTTCTTCTTTTCTTTTTCGCAGCGGCTCCGCCCCTTGAGGCGTGTCCGCTCTTCCCTGGGGTAGCTTCGCTCCCCCCGGGGCATGTTCGCCCCTCCCTGGGGCGACTCCACCCCCTCAGGGCATGTCCACCCCTCCCAGGGCGACTCCGCCCTCCTGGGGCATGTCTGCCCCTTCGGGGCGGCTCTGCCCTCCTGGGGCGTGTCCGCCCCGTTAGGCAGCCCTGCCCTCGTGGGGTGTGGCCACCCCGTCGCAAGGCGTGGCCGCCCCATTGGGGTGACTCTGCCCAGGAGAATCACAGGGGTGGCTCTGGCGTAGCTTCGAGTGTCCGCCCCATTGCTGGGGCGGCTCCGCCTCGGCGGGGTGTGTTTGACCCACTGCTGGGGCGGCTCCACCCTGGCAAGGCATGTCCACCCCACCATTGGGGCCGCTCTGCCCTAGCCGGGGCATGTCCGCCCATGGCCAGGGCGTGTACGCCCTAGCCCTGGGCGCATACGCCCCACTATGGCAAGCCCCTTCGCCCATGTCCCCCCCCCCAAATTTTTCTACCCGTTCTTTTTTTTGCCAATTTGGCAACCTACCCATTTTTCCATTTCCTCCCGCCCACCAAACCCATATGATACATTTCTAACTATCTTACAAAATATGTTTAAATATTCAAAATAAATAACATGGGTTTTCATACTCACTTTGCGGGGCACTGCGAAGTGGGTCCATCGTCTCCACAGATCATCTGCTCGGTGAAGGATCTCGGTGTCGTAATCCCACGACATTGTTGCTCTGTCTCCTCTCCCTCTTCTTCACCCTTTTCTCACTTGCTACAGTAACAATGGCACCAGGTAGTTCTTCAAATTACCTTTTTACCCCCCCTTTTTTAAATGCAAGGTATTTTTTATCTTTTATTTACCTTTTTTTCCTTTCAATTAATCCCCTTTTTTCCCTGAGTCGTCATTTGTAAACCATACATCCAATCGACTCCATTCAAAAGGCAAAGTTTAGTTTTTTTCCCTCTATCTAACGGTCTCCTCCATTTCTTTCTATTGAGAAGTCGTCCGGGGCCCCCTCCTTTCTTCCCCAACCGCCCTCTCGAGGGGGCATACCCTATCACTTTCTTCCATCCATTTGACAGGAACTGGGGCATCCCTCTCCTTCTCTTTTAGGCTGGGGTTTCAATCCCTATCTCTTTCTTCATTCCAAACATTTATTTTTCTTCGAAACATTGTTATTTTAACAATATTTCGAAGAGAGGCAAAATGTAGACACCCAAATTTGATCACTCCCATATGATCAAATTCCCCCCTTTATTCATCAATTATGTCAATATTAATTTATTTAATTAATATTGCACTTCCCACATAAGACTCTTAAAGTGTTTAATTTAATAATTAAATACTTTATTTGGTGCTTTTATCTTCTCTAAATTAAATAAATACACCAATTTATTTAATTTAGTCATCCTAATCTATTGAATTAAAATCAATTTAAAATTCTTCTTTTCTCACTCCTTGTCACATCCTCCATTATCTATCTCTAATATGAATTAATTTAATTAATTCATATTTAGGGTGTGCATCCTCTTAATTAAGGATTAATGTCACATCCTCCTACATTTGCCACTTGTATCTAATCTTCCATTAATTATCACAATCAACTATTTACACAACGTTAATCAAAGTCATTAACCATTTTTAGCACCACTTTTTAGTCAATTCTTCCATTTTTCCTTTTTGGACATTGACCCTCTTTCCCATGAGAATTTTTAATTCTTATTTATTCATCCTATGTCTCTCTCCTCCCCATGTGAATTTTTAATTCACATTTTGTCTTTCCAAGGCTTCTAGAATATTTGACATGTCACCTCATGCACATGTGACCAATTCCCACCTTTTTGGAGACCTTCTCTTATCCTTTAGACTCACCTAAGAATGTGAATTTAATTCACATTTATTTCTCCAACCACCTCTCCTTTTCCCATGGAGATTTTTGATGAATTCCAAAATTCTTCAAGTGTCCCTTTCACTCTCACTTGGGGACAACAAATTCCTTTTTGAGATCTTCTAACTCCCCAAGGTACTTGGAAGGTACTTGTCCTTCCCCCACCTCATGTACCTTTTGGCCACCTCATGTACACCTCACCTCCCTTAGCCACTTCACCATCCACATGTCAAGATGTGAGGGCTTGTGAGTTCTCAACCCACCATAGCCCTTCATCTTGACCTTGTTGGATCAATCTCAACCATTGAATTCTCTAGAGAATTCAAATTCTCCTATAAATTCCCCCTCCTCAAGGGCATTTGGAACACTTAGCCATTTTGCAACTAAATACTACCATTTTGTGCACTCATCTAGCCTTCAATTACATTCACTTGCATTTACATCCAAGCATATAGTCAAATCCTTCATTTTTAGCCACATCAAGAGCCATCAAGGAGCATACATATCAATCCAAATCAAGGGCCAACCAAGGAGTTTCAGCTGCAAGGAGGAAGGTATGTAATCATTTATCTTCATTTAACATTTTCCTCTTTGTATTTTCAAATTCCTTAGGCTAATCTTGAGGTGTTTCATTATATTTTTCATAGCACTTTAATTGCTTAGAATAAGTTAAATATTTTGATATCACAATAATTACATTGTTGATAGTATCACATACCTTCCTTGTCTCGATGGTGTCTTTCCTTTTTTATTTTCATCCTTCTCCTCTCCATCCCACACAAAGTCCTTCCACTCCCTCTTCGGAATCATGGGGGGATGCTCATACTTTTTATTCTTCTCTAAATGTGACCTATATTGGTCCCTCACATACTTTAGATAGGTACCAACTCTTTTAAGGACCTTGGTTCAATTGAATGTTTTATCACTGAACAACACAACTAAACAGTTAATGAGCTCATCTTTTAAATATTGGTTTTGGGCATTCCACCATGAATGTATGGTGGGCCCGAAGAGCTCCAATGTAATATCACTTAGATGTTTATAAAAAACATCATTTCCTGCAAAATGATCATGGGATCAATAGTCTAAAAAGAGCGATCAATAAGTAAATTTTAATTGGATTATATATAATAATAATTAAAACATTTTAAAGTACCTGGGACCTTCTCTATCTTTATGGGAACGAAATCCTCGGTCACCACAAGTGTGACCGACAATGTTTCCATACTAGTAATACGGGAAGATGCAGGAAATGCTGCTAAAACATCACTAGTACTAGTGGCCTCTGCATCCCCAGGTACATGTCCCGACGCATGTTTTGGCATGTGTTTGCTACCAGAGGGTGCATTAACAGATGCCTGCATGGTATGTGTTTCTAACATTTCAGACGACAATATAGGCACAAATGATGGGGTTAGATGTTGTGATGTATGCGTAGGAAGATCAGGATGGACACTTGTACCAACCCCTACTCCTCAGGTAGCACTTGTAGTACCCTGATCATGGCTAGGAGCATCATGAGGAGGCAAATAACCTTGTAAAAACAACACATATTTTAGTTCATGACATAAAAGAGTACAAAATATAAAACCATGAATGAACTTATGTTATAATTAAAGACCTCATGATAACTTACTTGCAAGTTTTGTAATCTCTTAGTCAATATTGTAACCCTCTCTCTTATCTCATCTATTTGAGGCACTATGAACATCAACTTAACCATTTCTTCATTGCATTTTTTTTGGATCTTCTTTATCGTATCGTGAGGGTTTGCTGAATAAGCGATGTCATCATCACAAAATGTTGACTACACCTCACTATGGATGCTCTCGTCTACTGCTGGTGCCTTTCCCTGATCAGTCAACTGCAACAAGAATATTAAAAACATTATCGAAATTAACCCAATAAACTTATGAAAAAAACATAATAATAAAATATTTTTTTCGTATCTAATTTGTACAATTACAATGAGGTAAACCTGTCGAGTAGAAGCACCTAAAGATACATCATGATCTGTACTCTAGGCCAGAGCCTTCTCTGTATGATCAATGTCCTGCTGTGACAAAAATTAAATATAAAAAAATATTACTGAAATGAAACCAATAAACTTACAAAAGAAAACATAAGAATAAAATGGTATATTGGAGTCATTAATTGGAGGTTGGGTAAAATTGTACATAGTACGTACCACCCCCATAGTAACTGTGTTTGTAACTAAGCGATTCAAATTGTAATTGATTAGCAACTCTTCCCCTGCATTTATTGATTTTATCGCACATACGAATACATGGTTTCCCTCACACACCTCGAATATGCAATTGGGTTGCTTATTTGTTGACCTAGGTCATGTACTATTTATAAATTCTACAATATTCCTTGATGCTTTTGGCCTTCAGTCAATGTTATTTTGATCCTTATATTTTAGTTGTATATAATTTGCTGACAGTGCATACCTATGCATACTTCGTGTATATCGAACCAGTTGCATCCAATCTTTGTAACTGTAACAGGGTTTGACATACTCTATCAATTTAGTAACTTTTTCATAACAAACCTTTATGCCATCCATGCAAAATAGGCCCAAATAATGTAATGACAATGGTGCTATGCTATATATCCTCTCATTGACACAAAAATCAGTGTTTATTGGAGGAAGTTCCTTGGGTACCCATTGTTTTCATAGATGTTTGTACCTCAAGGGCACCTTGACGTCACCTATGCTCTCATCATCATAAGAACATGACCCCCCCTTCAGCAAGAAAAAATTCCATGCATTTATGAAATTTTCTTCTAATCTTTTGACATCTAGTTGATCTCCCTCTTTTAGACATACTACATGTCTTGCTTTCCTCTTCTCTTCCTGAATTTCCCTCGCTTGAGGAAGACAGATCTAAAAAAATACCTATTTGGTGGTATCTGCACTCATAAGAATGTTGGATGAAGTTCTTTCATGGTGATGTGATCCCCAGGTGACATTATGATTAATCTATCATTTCATCGTTAGAATTTCATAGGTTATAAGGTAATCAAGTCTTGATAGATTGCAAGCTATTGTTACTACTGTACAAATGTGTCCATCACAAATCAAATCTACTTAATGTTTTAGCTACCAAACTTTGTAATAAGTGTTAAATGTGACTATGGTCCACCAATTACACAACCAAGGCCTCAAATGTATTCTCTAATTGTAATCAAAGGACTTTTTCTCTTCATTCAAGTAAATAAACTTGAAGGGAAACACCACCAAGTGGTTTATTGGACACCTACATGACTAAAAATAGCAGCAAATTTACATTTAATTTCCATATGTCTAAGTGGTTAATGGGGAGGGAGTGTGTACTAGGCCTAGTTAAGTCATCATAAGTTTAAACTTTGCCAATATAATTTTTTAAGTCATATTAAATCTTCTATGTCTAGTGCTAGGATACTTTTGGTATGTTTTAGGTAGGATGATTGATGAAGAGCCCAAAGACAGCCTTTCTCCATGGTATCGGTACACATAGCAACGGTCTTCTCTTATATTTGGACATGATTTCAAAGAACTTAGCTAGGAATTATTCATTTAACCTAAGGTTTTCTCATAATTCCATCATTGGAAAAGTATGATCAAATTCTTCTATTATGAAGAATTGGTCTATGTGCCTTTAGTAATCACTATATAAATTTTAAGGATAAAATGACTAATTGCATCAGAGTAGGAGAATCAAATTTGAGTTCTTCAAAGATTATATTCCTCTATTCATAATTTTTAAGGGTTGTGTGTGGAGGAGGTTATCACTACCAAGAAGGGAGGAGACCTTTTCATTGTATTCTTTTATAATTTTCATTATTCTTATTTATTTTACACTTACATTTACAAATACACATACATATGCATTTACTGTTTTCATTTATTTCTCATGTATTTTAATAGTTTGATCGATTTCATATTATATGTGTTGAAACTTTAGAATTTCAATTACATTAATTTATAGATATGTTGTATCTATAACACTACAAAACCATATGCTCTTTGCATTTACACTTGCATTTAGAAATACACATTTATATACATAGATATAGATTTCTTTAATGATATGTTGCATTTATTGTTCTAGAGAGCATCAAGTAATTGCATTTATATTTACAAAAATACATATACATACATACATATATATGTGTGTGTATGCGTGTGTGTGTATATCATTTATATTCAGTGTTCAAAAACAACCCATTAGGTTTGCACATGGATAAAAATTCATAAAATCAGATCTCCCATACATGTTTTGTTGAAACCTAGGCTTGAACCTCTCATTTCACATGCTTTTCTTCACAAAACTATTGAGGACAGCAGCTATACCTTCTTTATTTCTCATCCTACGCCCTATTCATGTATCCTACAATTACAACAATATCCATGGGGCCTCTTACACAAGCTACAGTAATCACAAAAAGTGTAAGAGCCCCTTTATATCATGTTTGGACTACAAAAACTTGAAAAATAGGGTAACTCAGATTGTGATTTTTTGGTGAGCTGTATGGACAAAATCATTAGCACCAGCTCATTCTTGGAGTCTTTTGAATGAGAAGCGAATCAGGTGGCATTTAAGCACAAACCTTATAGTGTCAAGGTGAATGAGGTGATCAATTTTGATTGGCCAATTGATGAAGAGTACTAGAAATGGGTAAATGTATATTTAACTGAGGAAGAGTGAAAAAGAGTAGACTACTAACGGTTGACAAATCAACTGTTGCAATTACAATAGATTCTATTTTTGTTTTTTGGTGACAGTATAGGCACAAATTTTTTGAAGTTTTTTGTTGCTGCATCAACCATTCTTAGTGGGCATGATGAACAAGAAGATTCTCTGGGGAGATTGTTGTTGTAACAAATTTTTGGAATATCACAAGGCAGTCCAATTGGCTGGTGACTGTGTGCTTTCTGGCCCGATGGTTTTTTTCTCCTCCTTTTTCTATAAGAAGGATTTCAAGGCCACAAGTATGGGTTAGCAAGTTAGATATTTTTGGTTGAGTCTAGATGAAGTTGCAAAACAAATTGTAAAGTCTAATGGTTTTAGGGAAAATACAATTTAGGTTTTGAGTCATTCTGTAGTAGGTTTTGAATTCATGGGGATTTGATGTTTGATGACATTACTGGCATTTGAATTGATATGATTAATTCGAACTCATGTCTCTCCATTGTACAAGCATATCTGAATTTTGAATAAAATGATCAAGGGTTGTTTCGTTCATCTCATTGTTGTGGTGTGTATGATTCTCGTTTTAGGTCTAATTCAAGGAATTGATTAAAATGCTTGAATGGGATTGTAGGTGGATATGTTTTGTATAAGCTATTTTATTTTTTCTATCTTATCATATACCATTTTATGAGAATGGGGGTGCCAATGTACAAGAAGATCTTTGGAAACTAGGCATGAAAATTGAAGGTTAAAGAGAATGGGGGTGCCAAACTTACAGTACTCATTGCCCCTTGGTCGTCAATTTTCCCGAGTGCCCTCAACCTCGTCCTCGACACGGTATTGACCTTGTTTTCACTCCAAACTCTTCCTTGGCACTGATATTGACCTTTTTTTCACTCCAAACTCTTCGGTGTTGGTATTGACCTTGTTTTAACTCCAAACTCTTCCTCGACACTGGTATTGACCTTTTTTTCACTCCTCCAAACTCTTCCTCAGCACTAATATTGACCTTGTTTTCACTCCTCCAAACTCTTCGTTGGTGCTGGTATTGACCTTGTTTTAACTCCAAACTCTTCCTCGGCACTGGCATTGACCTTGTTTTCACTACTCCAAACTCTTCCTCTGCATTGGCATTGACCTTGTTTTCACTACTCCAAACTCTTCCTTGGTGTTGGAATTGACCTTATTTTCACTACTCCAAACTCGTCCTTGGCGCTGGTATTGACCTTTCACTTCTCCAATTTGATGAGCTACAACCTGGTTTCATTAGGTTTTATAGTATGTTAATTAAGTTCAAAATTTTGGCAACATTTAACTAGGTTTTAATATTCTACAATAGAGTTAAGTATATATTAGCTATATTTTACATAATAAATAATATAATTATTCAAATTAAATTATAATTAAATATTATATTCTTTAACAAAATTATTAAATACGTATAAAATTATTATAATTAATAATTAATAATAAGTATATTTTTTATATAATACAAAATATAATTAATATAATAGTAATACATATTAATATGAGAGAGAGAAACTAAATTTTGATTGGTTGTTTCATGTCAACAATCCAAGGATGGCGTGTGTCCTTGGGGAGTTATGCTCAAGGTAGCATGCCATTTGATTAAAGATATGATAATTCTCCTTTAAGACCTCTTCAATGTACCCATTCCACACTTAAGGAGACAAAGATAAATATAGAGAAGAAAATATAGAGAGAGAGGGAGATAATGACAAGCATACAAATAGAAAGGGAGACAAAGAGATAGAGAGGGGTAGAGAGATAAAGAGATAAGGATGAATAGATAGAGATATCTAGGGAGGGTGATTGATATATCTCTCCCTGTTGCTCTCTATATCTCTATATCTCCCACTATCTATGTCACTCCTTCCTCTTCCCCCCTCTATCTATTGAGCTATCTCTCCCTCTCCCCCCTTTATCTCTCATTCAATCCATCTCTCCCTCCATCTCTCCTTCTCTATATCTCTATCTCTATTTCTCTTTTTATCTCCTTCTCACTCCTCTCTATCTCTTTCTATCTATATCCCTTTCTCTCCCTCCCCCTCTCTATCTCCCCCTCTCTATCTCTTACCATCTCTCCCTCCCTATCCCCCCTATCCATCGACTCTCTATCTCCACCTCTCTTCCTTTTTCTTCCCATATATCTCCATCTCCCTTTCTCTTCCCATATATCTCTATCTCTCTCTCTTTCTCTCCCCATATATTAACTAAGAAGCCATGCAAGCATACAATAGTATATGTTGGTAAAACCATAATAGTGTTTTATTAAACTATAAGTAACACTTATCTTTCTAATGTCAATCCTTCTTATAAAAATAGTGTTTTATTAAACTATAAGTAGATTATTGTCACCACTCTTCATTCAACATGAAATGCCAAATGTAGCAATTGTTTTGTTGCTTTTGTCAAGTTTCATTAACCAAGCTATTTACTGGGTTGAATAAAGTTGTGTTATGACCCTTCATCTCTTTAAAATAATTAGACAATATTAGCGAGATCAGGAAGGGGAGAAAACTAAACTCCTTCAAAATAGGGGTAGTTGTGGGTTTGTTGGTTTTCTTTGTATACTATATACTTAGTTGCTCTAGGATAAATAAGTAACTTTAGATCATTTTCTTAGTTGTGTATCTGTTGTCAATAGATTTGCACCCTGCTGAATGCAATATTTAGCAATCTACTTAAACATGGAAACCTTCTTTAGATGTGGGTGATCTAAACAAAGAAGGAATCTCCAGAGCGAGCTGGTTCTCCGAATGATAAATCCTATTCTAAAACAACCTCTGAGGAAAGGGATAAAAGATGACTGAACATAAAAACCTATTTCTAACAGATGACCTTCAAAACCTAATAATGATTTAATGATGATTATGATCTCTTCCTCACAAACAACATTCAGAAAGATGCAGTATTTCACAACTTCTCATGAACAATTGATACATAAATAATTTGCATTAAGACCTGACTTGAAGCACAACATACAACCTGTATTTTGAACTTTCTGCATTAAGAATTATAGTTTAAGGACAAAACAAGGAATCTGTAGATAGAAATCACAAGATAAAATCAAAATGAAATTGTAAAAGGACACAAAAATGAGAAGTAGGAATGCTGTCTTTATTCAACTGAAGGAGAATGCCATAATCTAAAACAAAGTACAAAAATGTGTTCACAAACTCCCAAAATTATGTTTGAGTAGGAACTCTGATCTGAACTGAGAATAGAGAAAAAGAAGAAGTCTTTCAAAACATAACTCTCAAGAAACCCTAATCCGAGCTCACAAAAAAGTTCAAGGAAAAGGCCTTCAAACTATCTCAAAAACTGCCTAAAAGTAGAAAAAATCATACTGCTTAAAAGCAGAAAAAACCATACTACTTTTATGATCACACTGTCAAGCCTCTAAAAATAGGCTAGATTTGCTTTAAAAGCTCAAAAACACCTTATCTCTCCAAGATAGGTCTCAAATCCGACCAAGAAGAAAAGTCAATAAAAATATGCTAATAATAGCAAGAAATCACAAACAATTTATAAAAGATTGTTTTATGATTCTGCTTTACAGGATTACAGATTTGCACAATTTGCTTTAAATTTGCAATTAAAGGTTTAAAATCTTTTGCAAAAAAGAAAGGCTCCTTATTTCTCCATTACAATTTTATGATTTTCTCACAAAATCATAAAAATAAAACACATCATTATCTTCCCTCATAACTTCAATTCTCATTGATTTCTCTAAAATCAATTAAAATCAGAACTCTAAAACATAATTGACCCAAAGTCATAAGATATTCACAATTGATCTCCTTCAAATCGATTAAATAAATACTTAAGGTAAGACACACTTCATTCTCCCTAAGACACTTATCAATCAATTTATTCAAAAATAAATAAGCCTAAACCCTAGGAAAATATTGCATCACCCCTGGGCTTGACTTAGGAATATAAGTCTCGGCCACCCTCAAATGCATTAGACTTCAAACTTTGATAAATAAATCACAAGGATGCCTAACTCGAAATTCCCATTTGCTTTGATCGAATATTTTGGATGATCATTATGTGGATCAAATTAGGGCATGAGAAAATAATGCCAAACCCTAAAAATCATTTCATTTTGCACCTGTGAGTTTGAAGGAAAGAAGCTCTGTCTAGAAGAATAGCGCCACCATGATTGTGTCGAAACCGAGCCTCGTGTGCTTTAGTAAACTTCTCCATGCTCTTAAGTGGTCGAGCTTCAGTGGGTAAGCTTTATTTTTCTTTGTATTGAAGCTTCTTTTTCCTTCATTCTAGAATATCAGAAGACCTAAGGCCACGGCCTGTCATGCTTCTCCTCTGACTTCTCTTTGCGCTTTGGCTTGATTTACCTTGGCTGATATAAGCTCGAGTTCAACTCAAAATCTCTAAGAGAAAGCTCGTGGGTTATTTTTTTCTCCTACTGTCACAAAGGTGAGCTATTCACTCATAGCTTCATAGCTTCTATGGCTCCATATTTTAATACATTCAGGCCTTATGGATGTGGTTGTACATACTCTAATACCATTATTTTTGTATTATCTGTGTTCACATTCACCATTTTTGTGCTCTATTTCCACTATGAGAGCTCGGCCATCACTTAAGAGCTCGGACCCTTGGCATTTGGAAGCTATCTGAAACTTCTATCCATAGCTAGAGTGCTCCTTTAGAGACATGGACTGGTAATTTCCTTTGCTAAACATTTGTTCTCCAGAGACTTAAAGAGTTTCTTCTTTACTCATGAATTTCTGGCCATGTTTAGGCCGTGCCAGATGTGTATTGTAGAAAGCATTTTCTTTGAGTTTTGGGCTCGACCCAGAACATGAAACTCTTCTTTATGTCTTTCTAAGGATATATCTGCTTGTGGGTATCATGGGAAATAGAATAGAACTATCTTTTCCTTCTTCTGATGCTTGACCCAACTCAAGAAACTTGCATTTTTGTATTTTCTTGCTATCTCTTTTTGTGGGTATTGTGAAAATTGAATGAGAAATGGTTTTCTTTCATTTTGAAGCTCGAACTAGCACATAAATTTTTTGATTTTTATGTCATTTTCTATTTTATACAAGACTTCACATGGGTTATTACTGTAGTTTTTTTTTCTGCATTTTGAAGCGAACCCTGAAAGTGGGTACTTGAGATTCAAGTGTTCAGTTTATAAGCTTGGCATTCTACACTTCATGAAAAGAAAGCATCCTCATTGCATCACTGTAAAACACCACCACATGGCCATTACTGTTCAGAATTTGAATAAGTCTGACCCAAATACCCAGCTGGAAACAAGGAAAATTGTCATTCATTTGAAACCCCAAGTGGGTATTTGCTGTTTGTTTTTAATCTTCCTTCAGAAATGAAAACTCATGATGAAAATAAAAAATTTGTGTGTTTTTCTATACTTAGTTAATTGACCCATATTAATCAGTGCTCCATTTTGACATTTCTATAGCTCTCTTAGATAGCTACATAAAATCTGAGCTTGATTTATGATTGTTTCCTTTTGACAAAATCATCATTTCCTCTCAAGACACATAATTTGTCTTTGATTGAAGTTGCAGACTATCTTCCTAATACATCAATTGCTCATTCTGAAAGTGTCCTCTAGGTATTAAAAATCTTGACAAAACTGTGCAATACCTTGAGCATGCTTCTGTGTTTGTCCATTATGAAGAGAGAGATCTCCATGTTTGTATAACCTAATTTTGACAATTTTGTTCATGCGTACTTTGCTTGACACTTGTAACTCTCTGAAAACAATTTGAATACACATCATACTTGATTGTTGTCTCCCACTAAACACTAATACATGATCCTGTTTGAAGCACCATCCCAACCAAAGTGAAATGGCTGTCCTTACTGTAGCTTTTCATAACTAGTACTCCATATCCAGATACTGTATCATTGATGCCTGTCGTTCAAATATAAACCGAAACCTCTACCATGTGTCTCTTTATGAAGAAAAGAACCATAAGTTCATGAATGCTGGAATTATATATGATATTCGTATTGCTTAATATTGACTTCATGTTACTTTCCTTTGCACTCAGAACTATTCTCTTTTTGAATTTAATTCTGTAGAGTTCTTACTCAAGGTATAATCTATTCATTCTAAAAAAATTGAAAATTGCTTTGATGTGTTTAAAATGTATCATTGAAACTATGCACACTTGTCTGTACGATACCTTTTAACCATTCCAGTGTTTGTCTATTGTGAAAAGAAGGACCTCTTAATGTATATTATCTCCATGCTTGTTCACTGTACGCACAACAATGTTCTTCTGACTTTCCTTAACCACAACACAACAAATTTTTCCTTCTACTCTTGGACTTCGTAGAGATTTAGATTGATCATTGCAACACCACAAACCACCTCTACTCACCAGCTCATATGCATAACTGACAACTCATAACCTCTTCTAGAAAGAAAATGCTTGCTCTTCCCTTATTATTCTGGAATGATCACTTTGTTATTGCAATTCATAATGTTGGATTTACTTATTAATCAACGGGAACTAGTGATTCATTCAACACTCGAGTGCACTACTTGTCCTTTGTACTCTTGGGCAACATGGTACACTTCATGCATTTTTATGTACCACTTATCAAATTGCTTTCAGAACTGGTCTCTTTCATGATGAGAATCAAAACAAACTGTTAAGGCATAATGTATGCCTGTTCACTATCCTTGACTGTGAAAAGAATGAATTGATGAACTAAAACTTGCATGACATATATGATTACGATCAACAAGATAACATAAAACATGAACTTTACAGCAATATCTGATGTAAATGTACTTAGCTGAATTCCTTAAGTGAACTAAATTCACTATTCACCTGTAGCCTTCAAAAAACAAACCTAATCGTTATGAATGCACAGTTGGTTTAGTTACTCGATGGATAACTCTATTTTTACTCCTTTAGTTGTATTTCATTTCTCTTGATGAACATGATAATGTATCTTTAAAATCATCCCATTTAATGAATAGGGCAGCATGTCGAGCTCTACCCTTGTGGGAGCCTATTTTTCTCCACATGCTTGGTCTTCGAATAATGTTCAGCTTCGTGATTTTACCTATACCTGCACAAGGAAGCAAACAATGTTAGCATAAAAATAGAACATGATGATCATGATATTGTTAATTCTCCTCAACTAATTTCTTTCGTACTGCACTTAATTGATTGTTTCAGTGCATGGTTAATAGTAGGTTGTACTATTATGGGTGCCTCATATAGGTTACATCGTAATCAGAGCCACTGACACCCCTCTTTTCCTCTTACAGGTCGACAGAGCACAAGAAGACAATGGTGCCCCATCCAACATCAAATGTCGATAATCAGGCAATGATGATTATGTCATCACTTATATGTTTTATTTTCTGCATCTTCAGTAGTGTAATGTGCTATTAGCGATGTATTGTAACAGTCAAATCCACGACTTGTGTGGATTTTTGATTTCAATTCTTCCTTTTCATTTGAAAATAAAATGCATTTAAATGCAATGTTGTAATATTTGATTCTTGAAATCAAAAGAAGCCTTGTAAATATGAGTTTTTTTATGAAATAAAAGAAAGCATCTCAAATGCTATTTTACTCATTGGTTCAATTTTGTATTTCTATCATTCTGGAATATTGGCACAACACTTTGAAAGTCTATTTATTCTTTAAAATGTATAACAGTTACTCAATGAATAATGATAATAATGCGAAATAACATTTGAACTTAACTACAATTCCACCTCATGATACATAACATTCAGCCAGCTCCACCAATTGAGCTGAGGTGAAAATTTGGTAACAGTATCCTAGCTAATATAGAGTAAGCTTTTTCATTTTAATTGACTACTACATAATAGTTTATGTGTTGAAAGAATTGTTTCCATTCTTTGTAGTTTTTACATTGGAATACATATCATATTTAATTTCATGTCAATATACTTCTTTCATAAAGATATTTGTTTGAAATAAGTGCTTCATAACCCATCTAATCAAATGATAATTAACCTATCAAAAAGGCAATAGGAATTTTCTAAAGAAAAGAACACTTGAACCAATCATAAGTGTATGGCCTTCGAAGAAAGGAGTGATCCACCTTAGCAATAAAAACTACTTGATTTAGACCTGGGTATTTGCAGGATCATGATGGGAAAAAAAGTGGCAACATGAAAAAAGTAGCATTTTTAACTCATCAAAAAACGTGAAAATCCTAAGTTGACTTTTTTTTTGGGTTGGCTGTCAGTACATTTCTCCATAGTAATGCCCAAGCCAAAGTACTACAAATTGGATATATGTGATTTGTTTTGGATATCCAATTCGTGTCTAATATCTAATTTGAAAAACATTTTAAAATGTTGGTGCTATAAATTGGATATCCGATTTTTGCACACATATACCCAAAAGTAATTAGGAGGTGGAGGGTAGGAGAGAGAGAGAGAGAGGGAGAGATAGGGAGAGAGAGGGAAAGGGAGAGAGAGAGAGTG
>VDFB02343978.1:78041-90883 GCA_007258455.2 Sequoia sempervirens
CCACCATCGTCCGACGGCCATACATTCATCATTACCACCACTGAATACTTCACCAAGTGGGTGGAAGCAATGCCCCTTTCACAGATCACCGGTACTCAGATTTCCAAATTCATCCTCTACCATATTCTCTGCAGATACGGTATCCCATCCACCATTCTCTCTGATAACGAAAAACCTTTTAAAAACCAAGCCATGAAACACCTCTGCAACACCTTCCATATCCAGCACTGTTGGTCAACGCCTTATTACCCCCAGGGTAATGGTCAGGCAGAAGCAACCAATAAAACCCTTATCCGTAGCCTCAAAAAGGGTGTCAATAACACTGGATGAGATTGGCACCTTCATATTCATCCTGCCCTCTGGGCATACCGCACATCCATCTGCACCCCGACATGTGCCACCCCCTATTCTTTAGTATATGGTGCTGAAGCCATCTTGCCAATTGAAGTTGAGCTCCCATCACTGAGGATTTCTCTAAAGAATCTTATCAATGAAGAAGATGCTTGAGTTGCACGACTTGCATAGTTGGAACTACTGGATGAGAAAAAAATAAAAGCCTATGATCATCTGCAAGCATACCAAAATCACCTCAAATGTAATTACAATAAGAAGGTTCGTCCTCAACAATTCCAGGTGGGCGAGCTTGTTCTTAAAGAGAACCAGCGCACTCAGCAAGACCGGGACAAGAAAGGAAAATTTGAGGCAAACTGGTTAGGGCCTTATATCGTAGCTACCAAATATGGATCCGGGGCCTACAGGTTGACTACTCTTGAAGGGGATCCCCTTGACAAACCTGTCAATATCATCCATCTGAAGAAGTTCTACACCTAAGTCCACTTGGTAATCCCACCAAAAAAGTCAAAAAAATAAAAACAAAATCAAAAAAATAAAAATAAAAAAATAAAAAAGTCAAAAAAATCAAAAAAAAAATCCAAAAATCCAAAAATCCAAAAATAAATAAAAATATAGTAACAATAAATAAATCAATTTTATGGTGAAAAACCACCTCTTATGGCTTTGATAAAAGGATGGTAAAACCTAGTATTTGCATCATCCATAGAGGGTTTAACCATTATCTATCTGAGCACTCTAGTTATTTTATGCTTCCATCCTCACTATCATCCTCACCCACCTCAACCTAGGCCACTTGGTATATATTGATTGAGCATTGGACGACCCATTTAGCCTATCCCCCATCCTGAGCTTTTCAGTATCCCACTTTGAGCTTATGTCATTCATTCCCTTTGTCACCGTCCTGTCACCATCTAGGATCATCCATCGTATCGCCTTATCTAGATTCATCCTCCACATCGCTAACGGAATCCATACGCTGCCCCTCAAGGCTATCAAATGTAGGGCAGTTGGTCATTTTGACCTCCGAGGGGGTATCATTTTGTCCATTAAGTGTTTTGTCCTTCAATACTCCATACCATTGTCTTTCTCAAGGCTTATCCATGGTCTTTTCATGAACTACTTAGGGCCACGAGGGGCAAGGCTAATTCGATCGTCTCTGAGCCCTTAGGTCTATAGGATGTGTCAGTCTGTGTCCTCATCTAGCTCGTTATTCTCAAATAAAATCCTAAAATTATCAAAGGATTTGGTTAATGAAAAGCATCTGGCGTCAAAAATGGGTCATTCTAGTTTAGTATCCATCATCGGTCTCAACAGGATGCATCCTTCCTAGCAAGACCTCATCGATCCTATCCATCACCCTGATCCTATGGCAAAGGACGTTTTGATTTTAATTGTGATCTTTTGATGTTTTGAAATTTATTTGTCATTTGAGCTCATTATCAACACTTGTCATGGCCACCTTGATCCATCATATTATGGTGTGTTTTGACTAGTTGACATATGGGTTCATCTTGGTCTTTTCTTTGTTGCTGCTTTTTTTGGTTGTCCCATGTAGTACCCACCAGGATCCATGGGGTCTTGTGTTACGTTAGGGCATCCTTGTGTGTTTGTGGTTATCCCAATGCCTGGCCCGACCAAGGTCATTGTGACCTTGGGGTGTTGAGGTAGCCCCCTTTTGCTTGTTGTTTTTGTTTCATGCATTGGATGCCTACTGGCCCTGGTCTTATATATCAGGGTATCTAGTATCTTATGCTATAGCAAATATCAATGCTCCAAAGATGGCAACTCATATTAGGATTGCATTTCATCATCTGTCGCATTGCATTCACCCTATGATTTTGGTTGTGCAAATACTTTTTCCTCTTTCCCATTCTTCTCAGGATACTCATGATTTTCGACAGATGCCAAATGACACCCATTCTCACAATCACTACATACCCACTTTCCATTATCCTGTCAGTTCTTATTGGTACTTATGGCCATATGTTACTTCCTATACAATTAACAAAGCATTATTGCATATCAAAATCATTCTATTAACCATGCATTTGTCGCCACCTGCATCACCACATGTTAGATCCATGCATACATCACCACCTGCATCACAAAGTGTCAGACTCATCATACATCACATCCTGCATATGTAAAATGTCCATACAAAATCCATCATACACATATACATACATGATAAATAAGTTGACTAGGCATCCATACATATAAATCATCATATATGCAACATGTGTGTATATCACCATAAACATCTAATATCATCCACCTATGCATAAATAACCCAAAATACCCATCCACATAAGTAGGAAATATCATATAAGCATGCATACAGTCACCCATAACAAAAGGAAACATACTACATAATGCCAATAAGAACTGTCTCATGTCATAATAATATAATGTGTGTGTCACATACATCAAAATCTATCATATATCCATCACATAATCAAATACAAAATCCAGAGATGTGGAACCTCTCTGATTTCTGTCAATAAATCCTACATGCTCCACCCTGCATCTGTCAAAAACTCAGTAACTTGTCACCTCCCAAATGAGCTACCCATGTCTGATCTCTGTGGAGAATCCGGTACTGATCTCCTATCTGGTGTAGCACCCGGTGAATCGCTGTAACCTCGAGTCTGTGTCCCTAGTGACTGGGATGGCACCGGCATCTGGGGTGCCTGTCGAGTATACTGAAATATTTGCTGGGTCAGGTCTAGAACTGAATGATAGTATGCGGCCATCCAAAATCCTGTCTCTCTTGCATTCTCCTCTCGCTCTGCAACCTGAACCTGAGCAGAATTCTGATCTTGATGATGCCTATCACTATCCCTCATAATCATCCTCCTCTCCTACTCCCAGGTCTCCTGGGATAACCGTAATTGTGCCATCTCTGTCTGCATCTGATCTCTCATCTCCTCAGCAGCCACCACCCTGGCTACTGCTGCATCCCTCTCTCTCTGTAATTCATGCATATCTCTCCCTATCACATCACTGCCCTGCATAGACTGCCACTGTGCCACTATTGCATCCCACTCCCCTTGCAGCATCTGCATCCGTCTCTCTGCAGCATCTCTCTCTGTGTAGCCTGCACTTGAACCACTACTCCATCCCTCTCCCCCTGCAGCTCCTGGACTCTCGACACCACTGCATCGCGCTTGCCCTGCAGTACTAATACCTTTGAGGCTGCCTCCTCTCTCCTTCTCTGAAGAGAATGAATTTGTGCCTCTATCAACTCTCTCTCATCCTGCAGCACCTGAACTTGTGCCTGTGCTATATCCCTCTCTGCCTCCACTGCCTGTACCCATGCCTGTGCTACATCTCTCTTCGCCTGCATAATATGAACCTATTCCCTCACCTATCTCTCCCTCTCCTGCATCACTCCCATCTCTCCCACCGTCTGCTCTAAGCAAAACACTCTATCCCGTAGCTCATCTCGCTCCTGCCAGAGATCATCCACCTGCTTCCCACTATTAGATGATATATGATCAGTCATCCCCACTATCGCCCCTCTGGCCTGTAATATAATAGTCTCCACTTGTAATCTATCACGGTCCCAACTGACATCAACTAACTCATCTCGTAACCCTTGTATGTCAGCCAACAGTACCTCCCTCTCTCTCCCCATCATATCTACCATAAATCTATCAACTCTCTGACCTACTACTGGTGCTCTCGATAACTCAAATCTGAGTCTAATCACCTCTGCCTCTACCACCCTCAACCTCTAATCTATACTCTGAAGACTCTCCATAGTGTCTCTCGGCTGCACAGTCAAATCCCCTGAGGAAATGACAGGAACCACTGCCAATGGCTCTACATCCCAAACATCCATATCCGGCACATCGTCGTCTATCTCCATAGCTCCTACTACTCTACTCTACTCTCCTCAAGCCAATCTCTAAGTCTTTTCTATGCATGGGACAGATCAAGAGACTTCTCCACAAATTTTCTGCCCATGCCTTCCCTAATTTCATCAATCTCCTCACAAATTCTATCTCCTAGCTGTCTCACTCACTCTTCCTCTATCTCCATAATGGGAGGCTCTACTGACACATATATGCCCTCTCTACCATCCTACTCTCATCTCGTCGATGAAATTAATATCCTCTCGGGCACCCTCCTGCTCTGTCACGGTCTGTACCCCCATCAGTCACCTCCTACCCACTATCAACTCTAGCTGACTCTTGGCCTCCATCTCCTCCTAACCCCCATCCTACTGTTCCTGCCCTCCCTGCTCTGCTCGTACCAACACTCTTCTCTGTCGTACTCTGCCCCCTATACCAGTTTGTCGGCCCCCTTTACCCTCCACTGCGTGTATCATCTCCACCTCTGACTCCTCCTGTCCTCCCGCATCTGGCTTCAGATCTCTCCTACTCTTCTATCCTCCTGCATCTAGCTCCGGATCTCTCCTCCCCTCCTATCATATCGCCTCTCTCACCCTCCTCCGCTACCCCCTGGTCCCCCTCCTCCTCCTCCTACCTGCTCGTCCCACTACCTCCATCCTCTCTCCTCCCATCTCCGGCTCAGGACCTCTCCCACCCTCATGTCATACTTCCTCTCTAGCCCCACACCGCTCATCCTCTAATCCAAATCCAACGGCTCCTACAATCAGCACCAATGGTGTAATCCTCTCCCATAGGTGGTTGCAAGACCACCGATCATATCGCTCTGTCACTCCTGCATCTTCTACTCCCACACATATCCCAGGATAGGCTACCTGCACTGTCACTGCCCATGATGCTATGGCCTCTGTAGGGCTAATTGCATGCCCCCATGGTCGCTCTCTGGTGAGCCGCCGAAACATCACCAATGCACCAGGAATATCCTGTGTCAACCCAAACTGTCTCATCACCCTATTTGGTCGATGCATCTCCACTATCCGCAGAAGAATCCCAATCAGGACACATTGAGCCATAAAATACCCACTCTGTCTCGCAGTCTGCTCTCTCCATCCCCTGAAGCATCAATGCATATATGGTCGCCACACTATGTCTCCCTCCTCCAAATCATCTACCATCCTCCTCCAGCCCTCCACATCTCCCAACCCCCTATGCTGAATAACGCAGCCCCTCACCTCTCCATACCTCCATGCCAGTGGCTTTGTATCATCCACATCTCCCTCCTGAATAACAATCGGTCTCGTCACCATAATATGCTCCCATGCCCACACCTGTAACAGGGTCATGTGTGTCAAACTAACTGCCTCCCGATAACAAATCAGATGCATATCTCTATACAACTGGGCTAGTACATAAGCACTCCATGCAATCTGTCCCTCTCGCCACTTTACAATATGTCGAATTGCCTCCATGAACCGCAAACTGCAATACCACCTGCTACGATCTGGCAAAAATACCCCACTGATCAACCTAGCTAAGAATAAAGGCAAAGCTGGTACTCCCACTGTAAGGAATCTATCTAGATCCAACTGTTGACCTTGCAGTGGCAGGGCAACATGACCAAATAGCACTGTCATAGTTTGCCTCAACTCGGCCCCGCTCGACACCACATCACTCAACAAAATCCCTGATATCGGCAGTTTTAGGATGCGCCATACATCCTCCAATGTCACTGTAATCTCCTCCGTCGATAGCCAAAATATCGATGTCTCTGAGCTCCATCTCTCTATTAGGGCCGTAAGCATCGCTCGATGTGCCCTCATTACTGGCACCTCTAAAAAATGTAATAACCCAGCATGCTCTAAGGCCGCATGATCCACGCCCGTCATCACTGCTAGAGTCGCTGTCAACGCCTCCGACCATCACTCATGAGTCCGTATCTGTCCTAAACCTTGCATCCACATCAACCATTTATCAGTGCACAATCTTCCTGGCCCCGGAACATCTTTCTTTTTATTCTTTCTTCATCCTCATCTTGCCCCCCATCAGGGCAGTCTCTTTTTTCTATCATCTATTGCCCCATCTCTCTTTCTTCTTTTCTTTTTCGCAGCGGCTCCGCCCCTCGAGGTGTGTCCGCTCTTCCCTGGGGCAGCTTCGCTCCCCTCGGGGCATGTTCGCCCCTCCCTGGGGCGGCTCCACCCCCTCAGGGCATGTCCACCCCTCCCAGGGAAACTCCGCCCTCCTGGGGCGTGTCTGCCCCTTCGGGGCGGCTCTGCCCTCCCGGGGCGTGTTCGCCCCGTCAGGGCAGCTCTAACCTCGTGGGGCGTGGCCACCCTATTGCAAGGCGTGGCCACCCCATTAGGGTGACTCTGCCCCGGGCTCCCGGGGTGGCTATGCGCCCAGCTCGGGGTGTGTCCGCCCCATTGCTGGGGCAGCTCCGCCCCGGCGGGGTGTGTTTGCCCCACTGCTGGGGCAGCTCCACCCTGGCAAGGCTTGTCCACCCCACCACTAGGGCCGCTCTGCCCTAGCCGGGGCATGTCCACCCATGGCCAGGGCGTGTACGCCCTAGCCCTGGGCGCATACGCCCCATTGTGGCACGCCCCTTCGCCCATGTCCCCCCCCCCCAAATTTTTCTACCTGTTCTTTTTTTTTGCCAATTTGGCAACCTACCTATTTTTCCATTTCCTCCCGCCCACCAAACCCATATGATACATTTCTAACTATCTTACAAAATATGTTTAAATATTCAAAATAAATAACATGGGTTTTCATACTCACCTTGCGGGGCACTGCGAAGTGGGTCCATCGTCTCCACAGGTCATCTGCTCGGTCAAGGATCTCGGTGTCGTAATCCCACGGCATTGTTGCTCCGTCTCCTCTCCCTCTTCTTCACCCTTTTCTCACTTGCTATAGTAACAATGGCACCAGGTAGTTGTTCAAATTACCTTTTTACCCCCCCTTTTTTAAATGCAAGGTATTTTTTATCTTTTATTTACCTTTTTTCCCTGAGCCATCATTTGCAAACCATACATCCAATTGACTCCATTCAAAAGGAAAAGTTGCTTAGTTTTTTGCCCTCTATCTAACGGTCTCCTCCATTTCTTTCTATTGAAAAGTCGTCCGGGGCCCCCTCCTTTCTTCCCCAACTGCCCTCTCGAGGGGGCATACCCTATCACTTTCTTCCATCCATTTGAAGCCAGGAACTGGGGCATCCCTCTCCTCTTTTAGGCTGGGGTTTCAATCCCTATCTCTTTCTTCATTCCAAACATTTATTTTTCTTCGAAACATTGTTATTTTAACAATATTTCGAAGAGGGGCAAAATGTAGACACCCAAATTTGATCACTCCCATATGATCAAATTCCCCCCTTTATTCATCAATTATGTCAATATTAATTTATTTAATTAATATTGTTCTTACCACATAAGACTCTTAAAGTGTTTAATTTAATAATTAAATACTTTATTTGGTGCTTTTATCTTCTCTAAATTAAATAAATACACCAATTTATTTAATTTAGTCATCCTAATCTATTGAATTAAAATCAATTTAAAATTCTTCTTTTCTCACTCCTTGTCACATCCTCCATTATCTATCTCTAATATGAATTAATTTAATTAATTCATATTTAGGGTGTGCATCCTCTTAATTAAAGATTAATGTCACATCCTCCTACATTTTCCACTTGTATCTAATCTTCCATTAATTATCATAATCAAGTATTTACACAACGTTAATCAAAGTCATTAACCATTTTTAGCACCTCTTTTTAGTCAATTCTTCAATTTTTCCTTTTTGGACATTGACCCTCTTTCCCATGAGAATTTTTAATTCTCATTTATTCATCCTATGTCTCTCTCCTCCCCATGTGAATTTTTAATTCACATTTTGTCTTTCCAAGGCTTCTAGAATATTTGACATGTCACCTCATGCACATGTGACCAATTCCCACCTTTTTGGAGACCTTCTCTTATCCTTTAGACTCACCTAAGAGTGTGAATTTAATTCACATTTATTTCTCCAACCACCTCTCCTTTTCCCATGGAGATTTTTGAGGAATTCCAAAATTCCTCAAGTGTCCCTTTCACTCTCACTTGGGGACAACAAATTCCTTTTTGAGGAGATCTTCTCACTCCCCAAGGTACTTGGAAGGTACTTGTCTTTCCCCCACCTCATGTACCTTTTGGCCACCTCATGTACACCTCACCTCCCTTAGCCACTTCACCATCCACATGTCAAGATGTGAGGGTTTGTGAGTTCTCAACCCACCATAGCCCTTCATCTTGACCTTGTTGGATCAATCTCAACCGTTGAATTCTCTAGAGAATTCAAATTCTCCTATAAATCCCCCCTCCTCAAGGGCATTTGGAACACTTAGCCATTTTGCAACTAAATACTACCATTTTGTGCACTCATCTAGCCTTCAATTACATTCACTTGCATTTACATCCAAGCATATAGTCAAATCCTTCATTTTTAGCCATATCAAGAGCCATCAAGGAGCATACATATCAATCCAAATCAAGGGCCAACCAAGGAGTTTTAGCTGCAAGGAGGAAGGTATATAATCATTTATCTTCATTTAACATTTTCCTCTTTGTATTTTCAAATTCCTTAGGCTAATCTTGAGGTGTTTCATTATATTTTTCATAGCACTTTAATTGCTTATAATAGGTTAAATATTTTGATATCACAATAATTATATTGTTGATAGTATCACATACCTTGTCTCGGTGGTGTCTTTCCTTTTTTATTTTCATCCTTCTCCTCTCCATCCCACACCAAGTCCTTCCACTCCCTCTCCAGAATCATGGGGGGATGCTCATACTTTTTGTTCTTCTCTAAATGTGACCTATATTGGTCCCTCACATACTTTAGATAGGTACCAACTCTTTTAAGGACCTTGGTTCGATTGAATGTTTTATCACTGAACAACACAACTAAACAGTTAATGAGCTCATCTTTTAAATATTGATTTTGGGCATTCCACCATGAATGTATGGTGGGCCCTAAGAGCTCCAATGTAATATCACTTAGATGTTTATAAAAAACATCATTTCCTGCAAAATGGTCATGGGATCAATAGTCTAAAAAGAGCGATCAATAAGTAAATTTCAATTGGATTATATATAATAATAATTAAAACATTTTAAAGTACCTGGGACCTTCTCTATCTTTATGGGAACGAAATCCTCGGTCACCACAAGTGTGACCGACAATGTTTCCGTACTAGTATCTGGGGAAGATGCGAAAATGCTGCTAAAACATCACTAGTACTAGTGGCCTCTGCATCCCCAGGTACATGTCCCGACGCATGTTTTGGCATGTGTTTGCTACCAGAGGGTGCATTAACAGATGCCTGCATGGTATGTGTTTCTAATATTTTAGATGATAATATAGGCACAAATGATGGGGTTAGATGATGTGATGTATGCATAGGAAGATCAGGATGGACACTTGTACCAACCCCTACTCCTCAGGTAGCACTTGTAGTACCCTGATCATGGCTAGGAGCATCATGAGGAGGCAAATAACCTTGTAAAAACAACACATATTTTAGTTCATGACATAAAAGAGTACAAAATATAAAACCATGAATGAACTTATGTTATAATTAAAGACCTCATGATAACTTACTTGCAAGTTTTGTAATCTCTTAGTCAATATTGTAACCCTCTCTCTTATCTCATCTATTTGAGGCACTATGAACATCAACTTAACCATTTCTTCATTGCATTTTTTTTGGATCTTCTTTATCGTATTGTGAGGGTTTGTTGAATAAGTGATGTCATCATCACAAAATGTTGACTACACCTCACTATGGATGCTCTCGTCTACTGCTGGTGCCTTTCCCTGATCAGTCGACTGCAACAAGAATATTAAAAACATTATCAAAATTAACCCAATAAACTTATGAAAAAAATATAATAATAAAATATTTTTTTCGTATCTAATTTGTACAATTACAATGAGGTAAACCTGTCGAGTAGAAGCAACTAAAGATACATCATGATCTGTACTCTAGGCCAGAGCCTCTCTGTATGATCAATGTCCTGCTGTGACAAAAATTAAATATAAAAAAATATTACCGAAATGAAACCAATAGACTTACAAAATAAAACATAAGAATAAAATGGTATATTGGAGTCATTAATTGGAGGTTGGGTAAAATTGTACATAGTACGTACCACCCCCATAGTAACTGTGTTTGTAACTAAGCGATTCAAATTGTAATTGATTAGCAACTCTTCCCCTGCATTTATTGATTTTATCGCACATACGAATACATGGTTTCCCTCACATACCTCGAATATGCAATTGGGTTGCTTATTTGTTGACCTAGGTCATGTACTATTTATAAATTCTACAATATTCCTTGATGCTTTTGGCCTTCAGTCAATGTTATTTTGATCCTTATCTTTTAGTTGTATATAATTTTCTGACAGTGCATACCTATGCATACTTCGTGTATATCGAACCAGTTGCATCCATTATTTGTAACTGTAACAGGGTTTGACATACTCCATCAATTTAGTAACTTTTTCATAACAAATCTTTATGCCATCCATGCAAAATAGGCCCAAATCATGTAATGACAATGGTGCTATGCTATATATCCTCTCATTGACAGAAAAATCAGTGTTTATTGGAGGAAGTTCCTTGGGTACGCATTGTTTTCGTAGATGTTTGTACCTCAAGGGCACCTTGACGTCACCTATGCTCTCATCATCATAAGAACATGACCCCCCTTCAGCAAGAAAAAATTCCATGCATTTACGAAATTTTCTTCTAATCTTTTGACATCTAGTTGATCTCCCTCTTTTAGATATACATGTCTTGCTTTCCTCTTCTCTTCCTGAATTTCCCTCGCTTGAGGAAGACAGATCTAAAAAATACCTATTTGGTGGTACCTGCACTCATAAGGATGTTGGATGAAGTTCTTTCATGGTGATGTGATCCCCAGGTGACATTATGATTAATCTATCATTTCATCGCTAGAATTTCATAGGTTATAAGGTAATCAAGTCTTGATAGATTGCAAGCCATTGTTACTACTGTACAAATGTGTCCATCACAAATCAAATCTACTTAATGTTTTAGCTACCAAACTTTGTAATAAGTGTTAAATGTGACTATGGTCCACCAATTACACAATGAAGGCCTCAAATGTATTCTCTAATTGTAATCAAAGGACTTTTTCTCTTCATTCAAGTAAATAAACTTGAAGGGAAACACCACCAAGTGGTTTATTGGACACCTACATGACTAAAAATAGCAGCAAATTTACATTTAATTTCCATATGTCTAAGTGGTTAATGGGGAGGGAGTGTGTACTAGGTTTGGTTAAGTCATCATAAGTTTACGCTTTGGCAATAAATTTTTTTAAGTCATATTAAATCTTCCTATGTCTAATTGTTAGGAGATTTTTGGTATGTTTTAAGGTAGGATGATTGATGAAAGAGCTGAAAGACTAGCCTTTCTCCATGGTATCGAGGTACACATAGCGGTGGTCTTCTCTTATACGGTTAGACATGATTTAAAGAACTTAGCTAGGAATTATTCATTTAACCTAAGGTTTTCTCATAATGCCATCATTGGAAAAGTATGATCAAATTCTTCTATTATGAAGAATTGGTCTATGTGCCTTTAGTAATCACTATAAATATTTGTAAGGATAAAATGACTAATTGCATCAGGTAGGAGAGAATCAACTTTGAGTTCTTCAAAGATTATATTCCTCTATTCATAATTTTTAAGGGTTGTGTGTGGAGGAGGTTATCACTACCAAGAAGGGAGGAGACCTTTCATTGTATTCTTTTATAATTTTCATTATTCTTATTTATTTTACACTTACATTTACAAATACACATATGTATATGCATTTATTGTTTTCATTTATTTCTCATGTATTTTAATAGTTTGATCGATTTCATATTATATGTGTTGAAGACTTTAGAATTTCAATTACATTAATTTATAGATATGTTGTATCTATAACACTACAAAACCATATGCTCTTTGCATTTACACTTGCATTTAGAAATACACATTTATATACATAGATATAGATTTCTTTAATGATTGATATGTTGCATTTATTATTCTAGGAGAGCATCCAGTAATTGCATTTACATTATTTACATTTAAAAATACATATACATACATATATATATATATGTGTGTGTGTACGTAATGATATTATTATATCATTATATTCGATTAATTCAAAAACAACCCATTAGGTTTTGCATGGATAAAATTCATAAAATCAGATCTCCCATACATGTTTTTGTTGGAAACCTAGGCTTGAACCCTCTCATTTCACATGCTTTTCTTCTAAAAATATTGAGGACAACAGCTATACCTTCTTTATTTCTCATCCTACGCCCTATTCATGCATCCTACAATTACAATAATATCCATGGGGCCTCTTACACAAGCTACAGTAATCACAAAAAGTGTAAGAGCCCCTTTATATCATGTTTGGACTACAAAAACTTGAAAAATAGGGTAACTCAGATTGTGATTTTTTGGTGAGCTGTATGGACAAAATCATTAGCACCAGCTCATTCTTGGAGTCTTTTGAATGAGAAGCGGATCAGGTGGCATTTAAGCACAAACCTTATAGTGTCAAGG